>CABFWO010000162.1:343645-357201 GCA_902155825.1 Timema genevievae | reverse complement strand
ATTGGGCTATGCTAGCTTTTTTTTTTAATGAAAGCTTAGCGCACTTTAAGACGGTCAGGATCCAAACATGTTATGTCCAGTGAAAATACACTCACCATTTTTGGTAATAAAATATGCGTTATTGCATTACCTCACATCACATTCTATCATGGTTCATAAAGTATATGTGACTACAAAAATAGACACAGATGGTTTAATTAACTTATTGTGATACGACCACCTTAAAAATATGTTGATACTAATTTTAACTTACTAAGTAAAAGCTCTTAAAAACATGTCTCACGATTTTTTGATGTCCCTACCAATTGCAAATTAATATTATTAAATAATTGAAAATATTTCTTTACAATATCGTTATCATAAGTTTGTATCTTGAAGTAGTTTGCTAAGTCTTTGTGTATGTTGGCAAGCGTCCACAGCCCAGGCCATGTGGGCTGGTCATAAAAATGGCTTGCATATATAATAAATATTCCTGGAAGCATGAAGGGGGAAAAAAGTCAACGGAACCATTGTTTTAATATATATCCAAGGAAACAAGCAGGAGTAAACAGTGATGGAAAAACGCAAGAGTTATGTGTATGTATGGTAGATTCTAATAGGGTAAATAACAGTAGGGGTAAGTCATTCAAGTACCTTAGGAACATTAATGGTTCATTGCTAAGGTATTAGTGACGTTGCCTAATTGTAAATTTCGAAGCTATTTGGCGAAGTGGGTTTTACCATAACTTGAAGCACTTAAGCACTTTAAGCACGATCACACTTAGACGCTAATGTACAACATATTAATAGAGGGAAGAAAATGAGTAGTTTACCCTGCGAGGTGTCTTGTTTAAATAAAACTTCCCCCCTTCCTCTGACGAGTTTACAGTCACTATATTATTTGCGCCTTTATACCATTGATTTGCGGTTTGAAATTATCTTTTTCTTGTTTTCTAGTCTAGAGAGAGATATGCTACCATGGACTTTTTCTGCCAGGATCTAAATTGAAAGACTTCTACAGGCTATTTTATTTACCAAACCAAATAGCTTAAGTGGTAGTTGATTTATAAAAAAAAATAAGTTTACAATAAAACTACATCAAGATACAAACAATAATTTTGTGATACATTAAGACTATTTTATGAATTATTTAATAATTAATGATTTTTAATTCAAAGTTATATTTTTAAAACTTGCTGAGTAAAACTTAAATTCACTAGTAGGGTAAATCCTACCGGGTCCTGACGTGACCTTACAGACAGGGACACCAAAATACCAAGAGTTGTGAAATGAAAGAATCTACGTGGAGAGAGAGAGTGCCAAACTATTTAGGCAAAACTATCTTCAGGAGGCCTACTTCCGGACGGGATTCAAACCCCGACCTCCCCGAGAAACCAAACTAGACGATCATGATGTCTAGTCCACGTTTTCCACCAACGTGTGTAGCTTTACTTTTAGGAACTCGTGTCAGTAGTCGCGCAATCTAATTACTTTAGCAATATTTGATTGCCAGTGAAGATGAAAGAGAGGTTCGAATCCTGGTTGGGGGCACTGGGAAGCATATTTCCACATGTGTTTTTTGTTCAGTGTGGCTTTGACATCCCCTCTTACTCTAGTGAGGATACACTTCCTTTAAACTAAATTCCTCACCCCTAATTTCTAAAATTAATCCGTTAATCACCTTTATGTTGAACGTAACAAATGCAAATCTAATAGTATATTGTTTTAGAAGTATTTAGCTTGATTTTAGATGATACCTACAATGATCTAATGTTCATTTGAATTAGCAAGGAGAATCACGTAGTTCATTATACTACGTCGTTGTATTAGTCACGTAGTTCATTCTATTGCGTCGTTGTATGAGTAACGTAGTTCATTCTAATGCGTCATTGTATGAGTCACATAGTTAATTCTAATGCTTCGTTGTATGAGTCACGTAGTTCATTCTATTGCGTCGTTGTATGAGTCACGTAGTTCATTCTATTGCATCGTTGTATGAGTCACGTAGTTCATTCTATTGCATCGTTGTATGAGTCACGTAGTTCATTCTATTGCGTCGTTGTATGAGTCACGTAGTTCATTCTATTGCGTCGTTGTATGAGTTACGTAGTTCATTCTAATGCGTCGTTGTATGAGTCACATATTTCATTCTATTGCGTCATTATATGAGACACGTTATAAAGGTTCATTTAGCTTTCCAATAGTTTTTTTTCATCCATGGAGACAACTGCCAACCACTGTTATTATAAAGTCACTTTGCTTCGTGCAACACGCGACATCTTGTTGTCATTATAGAGGGCAAAAAAACATGTTTATGCTAAGAGGAGAAATAACAAGTTTTCAAGGCGAAGAGATGGACAAGTATGCAATCTGAAGGAATAAAATAAACCCAAAATATTCAATATAATTGAAATAAATCCAAATAATACAGATTTAAAAAAAATAAAGCTACAAATTAGATTTGTTTCATATATTTCAGAATCGCTTTTCATATCACCAAATTAATGCAACATGGATGAATTCAAATTGGATAAAAACATGAATGAGCTTAATTTTTTCACGGAAACCGTCCTTCAGATAAATACAAATAATTTCAATATAGTCATTAGCACTCAGCATTAGTTGTTTCAATTATCCAAATAGTTGACTCATTAAACTCATTTATTTAAAGTTAATCAGACATAATTTTCAAATTATTTTTACGCCATTATGTTCAACACAAAAGTTATTAATGACTTAATTTAAAGGATCATGAGATTAGAAAAAAAAAGGCCTACATTAATATGTAAAGAGGAGATGGGAAAACCACTATTAAAATAACAATTGGAGCCCGTATCTCATATCAAAGAGTACTCATATGGAATTCGAGCTACATCACCCCAATTTTTCACCAAAATGTTGAGCCAACGCATCATGATGCGTTTCATCTTAGTTGTAAGATGTAATAGAAAACTAGGATAGTGAAAGGTTAAAGTTTTACATTAAGCACAAAATTAGCCCATTATTATTTATACCCTCATAGAGAACAATGAATTAATAAGAATATAATCACTGCCTCCCCCCTTGATGCACACCTTAGTTAACCGATACCGATGCCGAGGCTAATATTGCCTCTGGAAAACGAAAAGAGAAAAAAAGGTAACCAGCTTAGTAATATTTCATGAGGTCTGCGTAAATGGGAAATGGGATGTAAAGAGTTCTCTTCAAAAGAAGGCTTATATATACAGGAGCTTTGTCGCTGAAATAATCCTGTTCTTTTGTTAGCTTTAACGAGTACGTTTTATAGATGTACAAAAAAGGCCAAGTAATATTCTTTTGACTAACTTCATATTCATTAGAGGTATTGATGTGGTAGATTTCTTCGTAAATTGGGTTTATTAATCTAGACAGATTTCAATGATATATTTGTTCAAGAAAATGTAACTGATTCATTGATACAATAAATATTGAAACTAAAAACATTTGAGTAGTTCTGCTGAAGTTTACTTCCCTACACTGTTTATTGTGTATTCACACCAGTGGGCATGTGGACAAGGGTATTGGTCTCGCTTTAATTTGTTTGCAAGTGGTGGGTATATCAGAGTTCGAGTCTCGGCTAGGTTTCCTGAGGTGTTTTTCGTTGAATAAATGGTTTCTCACTGTTCCTCCATGAAATGTGGGTACCCTTCCTCTAAATTTTGCACTTATCACATTAGAGTAATATGCATATGTCCCGTATGGGTTTCGAGACACGTAACACAAAGCGTATGTAGGTACTCTACAAAGTATCTCCATTAACATGTCTAATAAATGGTCGGTATCCATGAACCGAATACGTGTGAATATAATACATGAGATACATTCCCCAAAATTAATTAAAAATGTTATTAACAAATAATGTAGGGGATTTAAAGTACACTTTCTAGACATATGTTACATCGACCTATAACAAATTATAAAACAACTTAGAACAACATTAAAAGATTGTCTAATAAGCTTACTAAACAGTCATTCTAGGCACATAAATATCTACAAATTTGATAGCAGAACGTAGCTCGTGTTCAAATTGTAAATATATTTTTCATCACTTACCGGAAGTGAACCAGCGTTCTATAGACTTATCACTCACGAAACTAGGTTAGTGTAACTGACTTTGAACTCAGAACCTATCTAGATTATATTCAGACCATATGTACTTAGATTTATATTTTTTCATAAGTGGTAGATGCTGTTTGATTACTCCTTAAAAAATTATACTCTTAGTCATTGCTATTCATTACTGACACTTTAGTGCCATTTACAAACAATTATTATAAATGGTAAAATAATAGGAGATACTTGATACAACCAAAAGTGTANCAGTGGTTCCCAACCTGGGGGCGATCGCCCCCAAGTGGGCGATTTGGGTTATCAGGGGGGCAATAAATAAGTGGGGGGCGATTTGGGGGCGATGAGTATTCAAAGGCAGAAAAATTAAAATAGTACTGTACAGTAGAAGTTCCTGTCAACTTAATTTTTTCCAGATTCCAATTTTAAAATGAAAACATGTACTCCTGTTTTTTAAATGTACGTCAATGATCTTAGTTAATTATTTCACTTCTTTGTTTTTAAAAAAATCTGTAAAAAATGTACATTTTAATTTTTTTCTATTTTATTTAAGAGTGACCGGATAAAACTGCTTTGGTTGTTTTTATATACGGCGGTAAGATTGTTTAAAATAATAAAACTGCTTTATTATTTACACTTCAAATTAAAATTAGGCATACAATGAAAATGAAAAGGGGGCGATAGGTGTTAGTCAACCTCCATAAAGGGGAGATGGGCCACAAAAGTTTGGGAACCACTGATTTATAGCTTGACAAGAAAACTAGAGATAAACGAAATACAAATGACAAAAATAGTTCTAAAAATTTAAAAGGAAGAAAATGTTACCTCAATATCTCAATTGATTCCAAATTTAAGTAATGAATTTACAAACTTACGAGAAATTATATTTACTTGTGAAACATTTCAAAAAATCTCAAAATAAAAACAAATATATCTTTGTAAGGCCCGAGTCTTAAGCACTTGCTATCCGCCTAGGAGGTTTAGTTCCAAATGCCTGTTTAGGATTTCAGGTGGAAATCAATGGGGATAATAGTTTGATATAAATATATGCTTCTAGCCCAAGTATGATGAGAACCTACCTCAAAATGAATTAACCAGAATATTATACGCACGATTACAGTTTAATCCAGAATAGCGAACAAGTGATGTTAGCGGCATTCTTCCCTTAGCAAAAGGGAAATTTAAATAGGGAAATATAGTTTCTTAAATTTTTCTAAAAATTGCTCTATTTTTAAAATAAAATATAATGGTTTCAATTATATTAATTCCACTGTTTTCTTTAATAAAGACAAAATAAAACCACCCTACGATGTGACGCCTGGTTATATGTGTATTACCTACCTAAGTTACGCGGTTTCATTGGATGAGATGGACTCTTAAATGTCAAAGGAAATAACAATCCATATGAAGCACGTTAGAGAAATAGAAAATACCTTACAAACAATCTCATAGCAATATCTGTTCCTAGTGATAGCACTGTATAAATAAAGGTTATTTTGTTTAAAGAATTTATGTAGCAATAGGCCTAACCATTCATAATAATAATAATCACTATTTAATATCTGGGGTTGTGCAGTGTATCATTTTGTGATCATAGAAGCAGCACTTTCCAGAACAGCTTCGTCCTTGTTTCTATTAGAGCCACTTACAAGTAGTCCAATTTTCTCTTTTAAGTAATTACCCATGTCGTGGTTTAACAAATGATAACAGGGTTTACTTAATGAATATTGCTCGTAAAAGTGAAATTAACTACCAACTTTCCCGCTACGAAAGTAAATGTAATAACAGAAGACCGGTGGAAAATGGTGCCTGTACACGTGCGAACGCTTGGGCGCCGACAATAGAAGACGCGCGTTAAAAAAAACTGTTTTGTAGAGTCGTGAAGTAAATAGCACAAAATTAAGAGGGACTCTCAGACAGTGTGGGTGTTTTGGATTGTTTCAAAAACCGATTCGGGAGAGTTTTAATAACAATAGCACGGAGTTAGAGGGGTTTTAGATTGGTTCAAGAAACTATTTGGCGGACTATTAAAGAAAAAAGTACTGTTATAAGAGGGCTCCTAGACAGTTTTGGTGTAAATTTGCTTCACGAGCATATTCGGGAAATTCTTGAAGAAAAGAGTAGAAAATTAAGAGGGGTATTTTGACAGTTTAAGTGTTTTGTATTGATAGGCATTGTCAAACAATGAAAATAATGGTGACGTACTTGAATAAATTCGCAACATACTAAGTGAGAGGAAATCTGACATTTAAGTGCGTGGCGAAATAATTTATGCACTTAAGTAGAGGGTGGGTGTTCTCTAAATAACTGTAGATTTTTATTACATTTTAATTAAAACAAGTACCTAAGTTTATAACATCCACCAAAAGGTGTTTAGATTGATTAAAACAACAAAGTGAACTGAATTAAATAAACTTCAATACATTCGTATTTGTTTGGAAATTCCCTTACTTAAAAAAATAACTGGCTCGTTTATTTGCAAATATCCACTTACCCGAATATTATTTATATATATATATATATTGTTTATTACTACACCCTTGTGCTGGCTTTTATATAAAATTTCCAGTGCTTTCCAAACACAAAAATCTTATGTATTTTCCCAAATCTCCAAGCTTAATAATTTAACCTAAAAGTTAGTTTGATAGGCAAATATAAAAAAGTTCGACTTAAGCAAAGTGACAATCAATCTCGCTTTAGATGAAAATAAGTTTTCTTTGGGATTATTTCTTTCAACTTCAGCTTATAAATACTATGATATTGGGGTTTTTTAAAATAAGGTCAAATTAATTTGCTATTAAATTAAATATAAAAACTAAGTTTATCTGATGACGAGCGCCATTAAAGTGAGTTGTAAATTATTAATGTTATAAGGTTTATACCAGAGATTGATTGATTGATTGATTTTTCACTTAAGGACAATGCCTACTTGATGGTAAATATCCTCACACTTGTATTTCGTACGAGAATGAAGGTTCTGAAGCTTAAACCACTATAACAATATTTAGTAATTATCAAATTTTATATTGTGAACCTGTTAAAAAATGCCCTTTTTTCAGGATAGACAAGATTATTTTTTCTTAAAACTTAATTTTCTATCAGATATTCATCATTACACGTGAAACATTGTTGAAAATGAATATACCTGTTGGCTCGGCTCAATCTTATTTGGATCACAAGTCTGTCAGTGAGATCAAATAACTAAGATATTCCCGAAAATGTTTGCTAAACACTTGAACAATAGTTCCATAATAATTGAGATGCTTGTAACAATCAACACGGCAACATATGAGATTGATAAAAGTAAATATGAGGTTTTCAACAGTAAAATATCAAACTCTGATCCACCTCTTTTCCCCCTGGTTGAGATAATGGTAGCGCCTGTGAGCTAGGCTACAACAGACACAGAGTCGTCACGATAGGTTGCAAAGTCAAAATTAACAGGCGCCCTAATTTATTTTAAGAACCAAATTAGTTTTCTTTATTACAAAAATCAAACAAGTTTTAGACAAATTATTTCAAATGTTCTGTGATAAAAAAAAATTATAACAGGTATGAGTGAAGTGATGTTCATATCAATCGTGTGATCAAAGGTGATAAAAATTATATTTGTAAAATTAATACTGCACCGTCTAATTATTTTTTCTTGGATGACTTTTACATATATTTTTATCGAAAAAGTCTAAAACAAGTGCCTACTATAAATGGCTCAAATTATTTTATATAATCGTTGTAAATTAAGATTGTAATACTAAAGACATAGGATGGGGTTTTATTTTAAGGCGATACACCAAAATTTGCCTTGAGATAAGATGGAAAACTACTAATGAAAATATTCCTCACCCGTGCGCAAGAATGAAGTTTAGGAAGACTACCTATTTAATAAGAGGGTTCAGGATCAGGATATTCAGCTCTTAAAAACTTTTCGGTGCTCACTTTGGGAGAATATGTAATGTGATAACTTAATAAAACATCCCCCAGTACAGTGTACCCCCTCATAAAAAGTTAATCGCTTCCTAATTTTCCATTTGTCAGCGATAAACTGAAACTAAGCTTTGATTAGTAATTACTACGTATTGTTATATATCTTTATTAATTGGCATAAGTAGCCTCATTTGTTGACGTTCATTACCAGTTTTACTTTTACAAGCCAAATAACTAGAGTTTAATTAGTTTTGGTAGAACACAATTATAAAATGTGTACTTAAAAACAGGATCATATTTGTTGCAAAATAAATAATTGACCCAATTATTTTTTAATGCCTAAAACATTTTAACCTTTCCTCCTTAACACGTATTTTAAAATATATTCTTAGGTTTGGTTTGTAGCTTAGCTTGCGATAGTAAAAAATTATTGGAAAACAAGCACAATAAAGTTTCCATTTTTAGCAGCTATGTAAATTATGTGTTAAATTATTTGTCTTTATTGATACTTTATGAGCTTTAATAGTCAACGTATCCTAAATTAATATGATTTCAAGCCAACATACTAGAAAGAGAGAGAGAGAGAAGGTAAGCCTAAACCCGAGATTATCCTCATCTTGCTTTGGGCAAACATAAGAGAGAAGGTTCTGGAGGAATGGGTGGATAGATATCTCTAGGGTATCAGCTGACAAACAACACGAAGGTCAGAGGTCTGATACAGAATCATCAGCCCCTCAAAGCGTGAGGCCTTAGACTATTCGGCAACCAAGGAAGCGGGTTATTATAAAAATCATCATCAAAGATGAACCATGTTTTTCTTAACTTCTCAATAAAATGGCAATGTATGAGAACAGTTTAAAAAACCCAGGACTAACCTAACATTTTAATATGTGAACATGCCCTCAGATGCGGGTCACAATATCTTTAAGAACCTGAAAAAAAAAGTTTTAAGTTTTATTACAAATTAAAAAATATTTGGTTAAGCAGCGACATTCATAAGAGAAACGGTACTCTTGTGAAAATCGGGCAACCCTTTAGTAATGAGCCTCGCTGGAAACAGGCGAATTGTCATTCACATAAAGAGTGTCAGGCAGGAAGGGAGAAACATTTAACCTATCTACCTCTTTGTAGGTGTGTGTGAGTTGACCAGACAGGATTCAGGAAACGTCCTTCAAACAAGGTACTACGAGGTTACAGAAAAAGAGGGAAGGGTGAAAGGAAAGTACCCCGACGCCCTGAAGGCCGACAACAAACCGTGTCTGACACGCTATGCCACGCCAGGTGACCCCGACACTGTTGCTCTCTGACCTGAGAGGTGGGAACGCGGGGTGACGAAGGAAGGGTGGTTATGCAAGTAGGGGGATAAACATACTGGTTTCAACTGTCGCCTTTTAATGCGGTGTCCGTGTGAACTTCAGTGGCGTGGCCAGGAGAGCGAGGTGGGGGCTTACTGTGGCTTCAATCGGTGCGCATGCGCCTACAAAGTGAGATGCTATACTATCGTTCTGGTATAGAGAACAGTTTAAAGAATACATTGGTAACATCTTACAATACTATACATACTATTTTTAAGAGAATGATAATATCTATCAAAAGTGATAGTTGCAGACCCCATGACTTGACGTATCCATAATATTTAAATTGTTTTAGTAACTTTTATAACTGTTAAATACTGTTTTTCCTACAAGAATCCTACTAGAGCAGACTCTTCACACCACGCTAGCAGACTACATTCTACATTTGGGAGGAGATTTGAATAAACTTGTTAAATGGAAAGCTACTTTATCGTTTGCGTTCAGTTTTAATTTGTTTCACGACACAACACAATAATTAGAAAACACACATCGTGAGAATATTCTTAAATAATTTTGTATCCACTAGGTGATCTGGTGGTCTAGGGGTAAGGTGTCAGACTTCTGTGCTGGATGTCCGGGGTTCAATCCTCGGTCTCAGCACAGATTTATCTGATTTCCAAACTTCTTCCTTCACCTCTGACAAGACGTGTATTAATCACAACTTGTGAATGTGTGGAATGCCAGGCCTCCACCGTGGTTCAGATTCCACGATAAACTGTGGGTCTTCCATTTCATCTCACAATCACGCTACCAATGCAAATTAGCGTAAGTGCGTATAACCCGAACGGGTAGTAAGACGTGGTGCTAATAATAATAATAATAATAATAATAATAATAATAATAATAATAATATCCACTAGGTTATAAAACATGTCGGTGATCAGCTGTTTCTAGTTTGTGTTGCAAATAATATACATTTCTACTTATATACATTTCTGCTCGCGTGTAAATTGCTGCGCCAATCACACCAATTCTGTTTTCAACGTGTGAATCAAGCTTTAGTCACAAATCAAATCTACTGGTTCTGCATTAGATATGACTTTTACTTACTTTTATAAGTGCTTTAGGATGTTGCCTACCAGTGACTTCATGGCATGTCAAGATAGGATTTCCTATTCTAGTGTTTTTAATTTTTTTTTAGCACTGCGTCTTACTACCCATTCGGGTTGTACGCTTATGTAATGATTAGGATAGTGGGTTATGGATGAGGAAGGTAGAATTAAGAGGAAGTGTACTCACATTTGCGTAGGGGGAGAGAGTGAGAAACTATTAGGGAAACCCACCCTCAGTACACCCAACCAGGATCGAACCACGATCTCCCCATCATCAGCAGTCTAGTCTATTAGTGCAAGAGTTGCGCCTTATACATGCATTTACATTGATGTAGCTTATGATTTTCTACAGGTCCATCACAAACTCAGCCTTAAGCTATAAGGGAAGAATGACCCTGAGCACAGGATGAAGCCTGGATTGCTAAATGGTGGAGCATTGGTGCATTAAGTAAAAGGTCCAGGGTTCAAGTCTCGTGTCCAATTGTCATTTTTAAACTTAATTAAATTATGGGAATTGTGAACTCCTTCGTGCGGACAGTACCCTAATTATAATTATTAGTCATCTCAGTGTCGATATTCATAAATTCTTAGATTCTTAGATAATTATTTAACTTACACTATTACTAAATTATGTTTTTGATTTTGAAGTAAGTGTTTTGCAAGCGTATATTTTTAGTATTCTACAACTAAGGCTGTGTGTTGTATTCATGAAAATGGCCTGTAGGAATCTTCCCACCAGGATGTATATTATTTATTCTGAGAGAAACGTGGAGCATGGGAGTCAGTCTCATCTTATCTGGTACCCGGGCAGCCTTATCACTGGAATAGTGATAAGGAGTCCATGGTTCATATCTTGGCTGGCCGTTTCTTAGGTGGCTTATCCTAAAATAGTTTACTTCTCTTCCTTCCTACAAATGCAGGTAAGCTTACTTTAAAATGTCACCTTCCTCATCCGTACCAAGCTTGTGAAAATAATACGTGGATAGCATAGACGGATAGTAAGACGCAATTTACACAAAAGAAAGTTATACTGTTATCTCTGAGTAAATTTTAATTTATGAAAATGTTAGTTACTTAAGTCAAACCATTTACATGTGTCAAAATGGAAAAAAGTATATGAAAATTATATTGTGTTGTTTTGATGTTCTAGAAGAATTTATGTATTTCATAACACCTTCATAAATGAATTAAATTCAATCTAGACCCATGTAAGATATTTCAACACAAATTATCTTGTCCGATATTTAGAAATAAGCTCTTTCGCAGGATTGATACGGTCTCTAAGTTTATAAATTACCTGAATCGCCCAGGTTTTCCAAACAAAAAAAATTTCAATTTTACCAGTGTTTTATACACAAAAATAATTATAAAAAATTGGTTACTTTCATTAGTTTGTATTAATTCTTGATACAAGAACTGCTATGTATAAACATGTCCGTGATTCTCACAAAAACATATAAATGCTAGCTAGAGTTAGGTTATGTTCTTTACCTTGTATTTTTTTAAAATATTGCATCCATAAAAGAAAATTCCGGTGACATTTTCTTCATTACTTTGACTTCTCCCTGTCAAAATAAATTACCTGACTTTTTCAGGATTTTCCTGTTTTTCAGGTGAGTGTCAATACTGTCAATGTCTGTCTGGCATCTATATAAAGTGTTAACGATTTTATATCCTCACGGATGCTTCTATTGTAGGGACATTTTATGAATACTATACACGGGTACAAACGAGAAAAATCCTCTATACATATCGATGAATTGGTCTTTTATCAAAGAACAATAAAATTACTGCCACCATTTTGTTATTTGGGGGAGAGATTTGGTAAAACTCTTCAAGGTCTTAAATAGCGCATAAGCAACAATATTTGTATACGAAATGTAAACAAATAGCCTACTTTTTTTTTAAACTGGGGACCAATCTATATACATTTATTAGTATAAAAATATTTAAATATACCCTATCTATGATAAAGTTAAGTCCACTCGCGATAACGCTAGCCTTATTTGGCAATTGAAAAGTTATTAAAAACCTTTACATATTCGTCCACCTGGCAAATATGTTTTGTTATTTTGACAAGGGATGTAAAGTCGAAGCGACCAAAATATATGAGAAGGGGATCCATATGTAACTATTTCAATTCTTTATCTCTAAACTGTCAGAAAATACCACAGCTATCGTGAATCGTTTATAATAAATTTTTAAATGTTTGTTTTTTTGTTTTTTGTGTATATTTTTAAACTGTATTTTTTCCCCGATAGCAGTAATTGGTACTAAAGAGAGCTTAAAATAGCCATGCTAAAAAATAATTAGTTGTTCTTTGATTGTAAAAAAAGTAGGAACTACTTACCACATAAATATAGTATGTGAAAGTGTTTTAAGTTATTTAAAATATTTGCTCAGTGTATGTTCAATATAATCAAAAGAGTTCTCATAGATGGACAATTTATCTATTTGTTCCCGTTCAATTAAGCTGATTTGTAAGTCATTACAATAATTAGAATGTTTGTTAAAACGGGAGGCTTTGAACGCGACCAATACAGACTAATGTAATTATTCTGAGTGTTACTGCGCTAAATTTCATTTTTAGAACTCTTGTACATATTACTGGGTCGATTGTGACCAATAATAAACTCATGCGACTGAGAGAAACCATTGGTTAAACCGGGGCTGGGAGGGATGTAGGGGGAGAAGGGGGCCGTACCGGATCGAAACCAGAACCACCGCATGAGAGTCATACAAGTAAACCGCGGGCCCACCCAGTCTGGTTGGTCCGGCTGTGGTTTTCAGTAACGGTCTTTTGGTATTGCCATGTGCTATATTTAGTTTCATTGGGTTACAAATATAATCCCTATTCACCTCTAGGCATTTATAAAAAAAAATATATTTTGTATATTTAAAAAAATAAAATACATGGTAACTTACCAAAGAATATCATGGATGGGGGTGTTTGTACCTGTTACCAAACTTGTGATGAGATCCAAGTCATGCGTGACCCCACCGGGATCATTACCAAAGCAACTCAGAGTAGATGATCAATATCTAAAGCATAGCACCTCTACAATTCTAAGACGTTGAAAGAGGGGTGATCTATTATGTTTCTAATTGTAAAACATTTTGAGGCCATTAGTACCGCTCCGTACACACACACACACACACA
>CABFWO010000162.1:328071-343534 GCA_902155825.1 Timema genevievae | reverse complement strand
ACACACACACAAAAAAAAAAAAAGGGGGGATTAAAAATATTAATTTTAAGGAAAAACATCAGCTTTAACCATGAAAGAGGATGGAAAAAATACTGATTAACGTATTTATCTAAATACTAGTGAGGAAAAGGATAGTTGAGAAGAAAATGCACCCGCAATAGAATGGAGAAAGGCCGGAAATATTCGCAGAGAAAATCTCATGTGGAAAACCAAACTTTAGGTAAACCCATCCCGGATTTGAAACTCAACCTTCACGGTGACAGCAATATTTGAATCTCTGACACCTAAGACCTCTCAGCCAGCACTAATTGGTGCCCGAACTATGTCTGAATAGTGGTACAGTCTGTTGAGTATTCATTTCCTTGCCAGTTGAACTATAGAAGATTTATTATTCATGACATCTGTGTTACTAACATACCATTTCCATGTGTAATGCTCAGTGTACTGCGGCGTGCATCATCAAACAGGCTGACGGTATGTTCTGTGGACGAAGCATGCCATGGTAGAGTGGACGGGATTGTTCCACGATATCCAAATACAACGTGCTGCCCATTGCCAAAATTAACCATTCAGACATGGTTTTTTTTTATCTTATTATATTAGTTAAATTAAGAAATAGAGTTGGGTATTATCCCCTATTTTAAGAATCCGAATCTTGAAAATTAAATATTTATTTCACCGACGAGTCTCAAATACCAAATAGCCTATTGGAAAAAAAGCTATCAACATGATAGTAAATATAAATAATATAATAGCATAATAGATAGAGTAACAAAATGTTAACCTTTTTTTGCTACAATACATTCATCATAGCATTCATACAATCATTTAAGTGTTAAATATTAATGAGTTGGTTGTTAGGTTTGTACTATAGTTGTGTTGGGTATGAACCACCTATAATCAGTACTATAGCTTACAAAAAAAACTATAAGGAAGAAAGCAAGGATACACAGTTAATTATATATGAACGGCAAAGCTAGAAGGATCAATTATTATAACTACGGAAGTCAGCCGTATCTGATTCATAATCGAATTAATTGAAAAATGACACTTCCTAGGTTCTAATGTTCAGGATTTGTTTTTAAATTAATTCGAAAAAAATATAAAAATATATTTCAAGATTTTAATAATTTTTTCTCCAAATTTCAAATTAGATTGTATAAAAAGCTATAACAATAATTTTAGGCGCTTCTAAATAAGTTTTAACATAGCGTTTCAATATTTGTACCACTAAATCTGTTATAATATCTAGAATAATATCTCAATACTTGTACCACTTAGCCTGTTATAATATCAAGAATAATACAAGTATATGTAACTCTCAAATTGTAAGAACCAGCCATGAGCTGAAATTTGTAGAGTATAAATAAATCTCGAATATAATTAAGTATTCAAGGGTTTTTAGTTATCTTGGATTAGAGGATCCTATCCCTATTAAGAAATAAAATATTATTAGCTATACCCCGATTTTCATTGGAAGCCTATTTTAGAAAATACAAACATATTTTTTTTTGCTGTCAACTTTTATAACATTTTATCATATTAGTATTGTTATTTAACAGGGATTTGATAATATGTATCAAAAGACACAGCTGCATATAACGTGAATAGGTGAAAGTAGATAGTGTTTTTTTCTAGCTGTCAAATAATTGGCTCCCTATGAACATCATGGTATAGTAAATATTGGTAATATTTTTTAAGGAGTTTCTTGCTTTCAATTAGTGATGCTGAGTTTTGTTTTTATTTATTTCAAAAATTATAAACAAAAATATGTCATGTTTCTATTTAAATTAATGTTCTAAGGGAAGGACGATATATTCTTAAATAAGTGTATGCAAAGAAGCAACTCCGGAAGTCCAAACAATTCCAATTAAGTTTTCCGAAGAAAATATTTTATCACACTCTAGTCCGAGCTCTAAATGAAAAGTTTACTGTGAATTTCCAATAGGAAAATTTTCCTGTAGGAATTTAAAATCAATGAATCACAGGTATTCGTAAAGGCTTTGATTATAATATTGAAATATTAACATATCTGATATACAGTAAGACCGTAAACTTCGACTTTAGGGACACTTTTGAATTCACCCACCAAGAAATGTAGACAATGCTTCAATTTTTAGAATAGAATTATTGGAAACGCTTTTAACGCTTTGTTGTAGAGTGGGATTTAGATAAAAAATAAATAAAAAATATTTTATTGTACAGTTATAAAAGTTACTAAAATAATATTTACATAAAAGTTAAGTAAGTTGAATGATCTATAACCGTTACTTTTTAAAGGTAAACGCCAATATATATATGAATTATTAATACTAGAGATAAATTAAAATTTTAGTAGTGATGACTGAAAAAAATATGTTTTATTATAAAAGTTACTTCTTACTCAAATATACGTGTGTAAGCCTACATTAATTTCTTTCTCATTTTGGAAGGTGAAAAAACCGGAGATATATGTTGAAATCACTTAGATAAAACCAAAGTTGACTTGAGTTAAAATATAAACTGAAACATACGGGATAGGAGAGTGGAACTTTTCGTTCAGTATGTTTCCTGATGTTTGACTAATACTAACGCATACACACACACACCCAGATAAGAAAAAACTCTCTGGCGATGAATACGACTTAGTCAAACAAGATAAATTACGTGCCTCGAATGACTAAACAGTAATATATAGTCTGTTTGGAAAAAATTGATTCCCAATTTAAGTTTACAAGCACATAGACACTTATCAAATAGACGTCGCTTGCTCTTTAATTATTAGGAGGGACAGAACAATACCTAATTTAACTTTAAATTAGAAAATAAAAATGACTTCGATACAAATGAGTAATAACACGAATTATATGATAGCGGAATTAATTATACATGTAAAATAAAAAAGTTGCCTTAGTAATTTATGCATTGCTTCAAACATGGATTTTCAATTTTCCGAATAAAATCCAAACACATACGCCACATCCGGCTAACGATGCCCGTGATATTAAAGCTAAAATATATCATAACTTTGCAATGTACAATATATCGAAGGAAAAGGTTATTACAGATACGAAGGAGACAAAGTTTTTAAAATGACAAAGTATTTTTATTTTGTTAAAACAAACATTCAAATTAATCTATATTATGTACAATCCACACCTAACATAGATTAATAATAATGGGGGGAAAAAAATCTAAAATGAAGGGTGAATCAATAATTTTAGTGTACTTTTGTTAAGCCGTGAGAACTAAATTTTGTTTTTATGATCACTTCTAACACGTGGGCTATTAATGACTTTATATATGGGGTAGCAATCAACATGGAGAAAGGTAGGAAAATAAATAGTATAAAAAAGTGCACCTTATCGAGATTTTAACCCTCCCCCCTCTCGTATAAGTGCCAGGAGGGGAAAACCAATCCACTAACACTGCCTGATGATGGATAATACACATTGGCAGAAGGTTGGTGTCACACCCAAGCCTCCCGAACAAAACACTCTCCATTTAGTCCAGCCTACCGGTATTAATACGTGGCCCAAGTCACTTTCATTCATTAAAAACAGCGTCACCGCATCTCACATTCACATCACGTCCTCTGGTTGTATTATAGTAACGCGGCGATGTGACGGAGTCGGAGTTGGGAGAAGGCGGAAGGCGAGGTAGGTTCTATCTACTCGCCAATTAAGACAACTTGGAGCTGACTACGTCTAAATCCTGCAGGGCGACTAAAATAATTTAAACATGGGTCTTAAGAGTTATTTTTATCGGACACATGTTAAAGTTTCCTGGCGCTTTGGATGTACCTTTGGTATGTATAGTAGGATTTTGGTAATAAGGACCAAATTTGATAGTTTCAAACATCAATAAACTATATCTACATATATATATATACATACATACATACATACATACATACATACATATATATGTCAATTCACGTGATATGAAGCTATTAATTTTGATAGATATCAATCTCTATAAAATAACACTAATAAATTATTAGAATGTTAAAAACTTTGGACGTGAAAAGTGTTGCATTTTCTAAAGGACCCTTCTTAAAAAATTTGGACTGTATATTGGGTGATGAGAACATCTCTAAAGCTATGAGTAGTCGATTGCTGGTAGGTATAGAGGATCCTGGTTTGATTTCAGCTGGAGCCAATAAAAACAATTATTTATGTTTGTGTATATATTCATCTTGCTACGGTATCTAATATAATTAGTGATTATCTAAGCGTTAGCGCTAAGAACCAGAAACTGTTTTAAATCATGTTCATTTAGAAGTCATATGATAATATTGTTTCTGTTTATAAATATTACGTTAAATATTCCATCCAACATGAATGGAGATGTATTATATAATATTAATCACACTCGATCTATTTATTTAAAATATTTTCGGGAATGAGTTTGATTTTTTATCTCAAGAAAATTAATTGTTCGACACCACGTCTAATTGCAAAAAACTAAACTTAATCCAATAGCTAAGAACGTTACTAAAACTATCTTTCATTTGTCAAGCCATTAGTTTGTTTTCTCTTTTGACGAATGACAACCAATTTTTAAGATTTTAAACTAAATATAGTATCGCCACTAATGAGTACGCTATATTTATTTTGTATAGATCCTTGATCAGGCACAGATTTATCTTACTGCCAAACCCCTTCATTCACCTCTGACAAGACATTTATTAATCACAGCTTGTGAATGTATGGAATGCCAGGCCTCAACCATGGTTCGGATCCCCCGTTAAACTGTAGGTCCTCCATTTCATCTCACAATCACCCTACCATTACACATTAGCGTAAGTGCGTATAACTATAACCCGAATGGGTAGTAAGACGTGGTGCTAATAATAATAATAATAATAATAATAATAATAATAATAATAATAATAATAATAATATTTTGGATGGCTTCCAAAGGGCTATTTCTATGACGAATAGAGAATGTATTTTTGTATAGAGATAATTTTCAATTAGTACGTTTAACAAAAAATTAATTAATTTATTGGCATATAAACCGAACGGGTAGTGTGACTCGGTGCAAAAAAAATTGTTTTCAAGCATCTGTTCGGGCTACGTGCAAATGTTCTAGTTAAGTTAATGGATTACGTATTATAAAGGTTGAATTTAGAGGAAGTATACCCGCATTTGCGTGGAGAATTAGAAAACCATTTAAGAAGAAACCTTAGTACTCCCGAATTGGATATGAGCTTTGATCTCCCCGTCATCAGCAGTCTAATCTATTGTGAGAGTGACGCCTTAGACCATGTGGCAACCGAAGAAGGTTAAAGTTGATTAAGGAAAGGGGTAGGTATTGAATGGGTACTTTATACTCGTAAAAGCTTCGACAGGGGATAGAGAAATCCAATCCTATCCTCAGTGCACCCGGTCAAGATTCAGCAATCCAGTATATCGAGAGCTTGAAACCTTATGCCAGGTCCACGCTTGTATTTGATCCACATATCGTATCTCTGACGCGTATCTGGTATCTTCGCTGTGATCATGAGAGTGATGCACTTATCAGATCACTACAACCCACTACTAGTCCTGGCCTTGTCGTAGCCCTTATTGTGACCGGGATACAATCCAAGTGTGGACCCGGCTTTACAACCATGCTATCACTGAATATGTAGCAGTTGAGCGCAAGCCAAAAGTAGTAGCATTAGGGCGCGTGAATACAAGGAATAGCTACTATTTTCTTTTAATGTCTTTATTTCACTGGGCTTTTTTTAAAGGATAACTTAGTCTAGTTTACGATAGTTATCCTTCTTAAAGGGTACAAGGATTCTCTTGTTTCTTTCATTAATTTCCAAACTTGAAAAGTAACTCTAAATACACTGTATTTAAAATAAGGACTATGAATACAATTTAGATCGTAAGTTGAATTCGCAGTCAGGAAACTCAAATTAGCTTTTAGACGTACTTGGTGGGTTCACTGTATACAAGCCGATCCGGGGAAAGTAACATTCCTCTATTACAATCCTCGTAACCCAATATATGCGCTCAAGTGCTACTACCATGAGCTAAAATGCTACTACTATTGACTTACGTTCAAGTGCTGATTCACTCAGTTGCTTCATAGCCGCGATCACCGGAGTATGGTCACCAACCTTAGAGATCCCAAGCTTTGTCCCCTAACAAAATGGGACCAAGTCAACTAACACAAGACATTGCCTCACCGCGCGGAGCGGAGGTGTCAGGTCAACACAGACTAATTAGCGAAAATTATTCTGAATGAGTTGTTGAGTAGACAGTTTAGTAAGCAATACAGTTTCAAGCTGCTTTACACCTTAATGAGAATCTTGTTTGGTTTGTGGGCGGTTGCCGTGTCTCAGGATAGTATTTCGACGAAATAACGACTTAAGTCACGTGTTTGGAGTCGATCGAAACAACAAGTACTTACTAAAGATGGTTAAAGGATACAAGCCAAACATTTCTTACAATTTTTTCATATTTTTTTTTTAGATATTTAACGTGCACTTTCTGAACCGACTGATTATATCAGCACACGAGACTTTCTATGAGCGAGAGTGAAAGGGCCTACAAATTTGCCGGGAAAGGTATTTTCATATACCTTTCAGAGTTCTTTTATATTCCACGATCGACACGAGACCGACGGCCTTACTTCCACTCCGAAGGAAGTTGTGCTAAGTTTTTTCTCACTCAAGGAAAATCTTTTGATCCCTACTGGGTTTGAACCCATGAACATCGAGTCCTTAGGTGGATACGCTACCCCATGTCCACCAAGGTGGACTCTTATAACTTAAAGATGCTACATGATATAAACATCTGCAACGCTTCTCAGAGCTCTAAGTCCCAGATTTTTTACAAAGCGTTTATATATACATGTTTTTTTTAATCGGTTTCAGAAAAATGTAGTTGAAAGCTCTGACCATTTCAAAAGTTTAAATTGTTTTTAAAAAAGGTGTAATAACTAACATAAAATCCTAAAAAAAAAATCATACATTATCTTAAAATGTTCTCTTGTGACCCTATACAAATATGACTAATTGATAGAGGAAGGGTAGCTCTAGGTTTATAACTTTTTGTTTTAATCTCAGAAGAACAAATTTTCGCTTAAATCGTCGTTGAATTTTTTATTAAACTATTTTAAGCTCAAAATTTAAACTTCTTAACTAGTTAGAAAGCTGCCGATAATTTGTGTCTGATTTTTAAAAATATGGTTTTCAACAAATGTAATCAACTTCTTAAATAATGCGGAGTTCTGAACTTCTGCAATGCTTCTCAGTGCCTTACCTGCTATTTGAAAATTTACACTATTTGGGTAGGAGTGAGGCAGGTAGAATTGAGAGTAGGTGTACTTGCATTTGCATAGAGAGAGAATGTATAGATAATTCAGTAAAAAACACCTCAATATAACCGGCCAAGATGCAAAAGCTGAACTTCACTTCAATGGGAAATCAGACCATTCGAGACTGATGCCTGTTCAATGGAGCTGTTTTTTATGTATAAAATCAACTCTATGATCAATACTATAGAAGTAAATTTGTGGTGAAATGAAAATCATCAAGTTGTGCAACTATTGCAACACTGGTAGATTTAAAGTTTAAGTTGAGCTTTCAGCTGTAGAAAATTTACACTAGTCTACATCTACTTTATGTCAGAAATAATTACTATTTTTTGTAAGAGCCTATTCTTATATCCGATTTGGAAATATTAACGATTTCTAGGAATAATATAATTTAAAATCGTACTAATATATGTGTATTTAAAAAGTGTAAGAAAAACTATTTAATTAAAAACGTTAAATCTGTGTGGTATGTAAAGGTAAATTTTTATTGCAGCAAATTGTACAATTATTACACTTTTCAAGATGGCAGCAAAGCTTGGCAACCAAAGAGTTGGTCAAGTCATCCATTAAAACGTTGGCTTGTTATAAAATTTGCATACTACCAAGGACGTCCACACTCAACGCTTCAGGTGTTTTTGTATAAATATTCATGTCCGATGAAAAATACGAAATTCGCATGTGTGCTTTTAAAACTACTTTACGCTGTACTTAAGTACTACTTATACCGGCGCCAAAACCACTCAACACCAACCTGAGCTCTTCTGAGAACGTGTATGGAAATACCATTCTTATACGCAGTGGTGGCCAAACCGTCCCAGGTGCTAGACATTAACTGCGCTTGGTCTTCGCTGACGAAAAGATCTAGGTTTTTGATTCCAGTCGGGTGCACGTTATGTAAAAATTGCACAAACATAGTTAAAATGTATTATTTCTGACTGTTGTTACAGAAAAGTCAATTTTATGTATAAAAATTCATGACTGGAAAAAATAGGAATACATGTTGGTAAAAAAAAACAAAAAAATGCAAAAAAAAACAACAACAAATGAATAATGACAACTTGAAGAGCTATATAATTCATTATACTCAATCATTTGAGATGGCACGTCTCTGAGTTAATTTAGACCGCACTGATTACGGCTGAAGCGGTAACAACTCTTTTTATTTCGATGCACAAAAAGAAGAAAAAAGTTCACAAAAGCAGATTAATATATAAATAAAAGAGATATAAAGATAGCTACAAGTGTGGTAGACATATCAACCACTAATTTATTCACTTTTTTATTATTGTTTTTATCTCTTTCAATTTAGTATCTCTCTCTCTCTCTTTTACTCTCATTCCCCCTTAAGTATTGATCTAGAAAAGTTATCGATAATGAGGCGGTAGGTAGGCTAGATAATGTCCCATCACTCACTGTTCCTAATGGTGACAGTGTTGCCAGATCGTCAGCCATGATTTATTACGGGCTATTCTGCCCCCCCCNCCCCCAAGGGCGGTGTGTCCTAGCTGGGCCTACACACGAG
The DNA here is from genome assembly GCA_902155825.1 of Timema genevievae. Taxonomy (NCBI): domain Eukaryota; kingdom Metazoa; phylum Arthropoda; class Insecta; order Phasmatodea; family Timematidae; genus Timema; species Timema genevievae. Next base: position 334,716 of record CABFWO010000162.1, on the reverse strand, counting down.
GTTGAAAATTAGTGTCACTCCGGGAGGTCTATCAAAATCCATGACGGGGGTGTGGGGGGAATATTTTTGTTGACGCGCGTGATAACACTTGTAAGGTAAAAGGAGGACATGGATATTATTCAACGTCATTTTTAAAGGACCAGTGAGCGATGTAAACATGTAAAACGCGGTATTTGACATAAACACATTGAAATAGACGAGATTTGATTTAGAATCCCCTTGGATCCCAGCTAATAATTAAAATAAAATTTCCTCGATTTTTGAGGCCAACAAAAGTGTATACGAAGAAAGATTGTGTTTTTCAGGTTGACTTGTAAACTTGGTAAGTTGGTAATACACCTTTTTTTTTCTATCACCGCGTCTTACTATCTGTTAAGGCTATACTCATATATGATAATTACTCTAATGGGGCAGGGATGAGAAAGGAAGGATTTTAGAAGTAATCTACCCACACTTGAGTGGAAGCAGTTTGGGAAACCATTTAGGAGAAACCACCCTTAGTGGACCCGACCGGAATTCCAACCCCGATCTCCCCGTCCAGCATCTTCAGCAGACCACTGACACTAGAGTGAAGCCTTAGACCATTCAGCCACTGGAGTGAGTATTATCAAATTGATAGTATTTTTTTCTTTTTCTTTGGATTAATCTACACTCCACTTAACCTAAAAAGTAGCAGCCGTACCTTGACCGATCACAATATATTATCTTATAAACTGCAACATGGTGTATTTTGTTAAGGTAAATGGTTACCTTTAAGGGTAAATGGAGTGTACCTAGGTGTATATTCTGTTAAGGAGTGATTGTGCTCTCCTTCAATGCACTTTCCTGCTACCCGGCAGACCAAACAGTGGGAATTTATCAAATAAGAAAGGGGTTATCCTGTAAGTTTATACCAATATACAAATACAATTTCTATATAAAAGAAGCAGACGTATAAGTGGTCAGTGATTTTCTAAAACCAATCTCATCCCATCACCCCAATAGACAGGTGAACCGAAAATTGAATACAGACCCAAAAGAGAAACAGTATCTGTGACACAAAAAAACACACCTTGTTGTCAAGTTTATTTATAAGTACCAACTAAAACTCTTGTTCATCTTATGATCAACATGAAGTCTAATTTAGGACAAACCATTGCTGTCCTTGTTGATCAGAACTTCAAAATTGGGATAAATGATACGAAGAACAGTCGGGCAATTGCACCGAACGTATATTTAAGATGGTAGGATAAGTGAACAGATGGAAGTTGGTGCGATAGAGTAATTGAAATTATGTGAGTTGGTGTAGTAAGACATTTGAAATTTTGAGAGTTGGTGATGTAGGACAATTTAACTGGGGATAGTTGGTGGGAAATTACAATACTGAAACTATGAGAGTTGGTGTGGTTGGATTAGTAAACATTCTCCAATAAGTAAAGTAGGACAATTTAACCAGTGTAGGTTGGTAATCGATGATATTATGAGGGGTAGTGTTCCTGATTAAAATTTGGTGAGGTAAGACAGTTGAACTGATGAGAGTTTGTGAGGTAGGATAAGTAAACTAGGTGGAGTTGGTGGCGTAAGATTAAACATGCGAGATTTAATAGGGTAGGAAAATTTGACTTGTGAGAGTTAATTAAGTATGATAATTGAGTCTGTGAGACTTAATAGGGTGATACAATTTAACCGATGAGAGTTAATAGGGAAGGAAAATTGAGCCTGTGATGGTTAATAAATAGGGTAAAACAATTGATCTTGTGAGATTTTATGAGGTAGAACCATTGAGCTTGTAAGAGTTAATGGGGAAAGACAATTATTGAGCCTGTAAGAGTTGATGAAGTATAACAATTTGAGCCTGTAGGAGTTTGTTGCAATAAAACAATTACTAAACGGTCCACAACCCACAGCCACTCGTATTTGATTTGTAACAACAGCCTTTTTATGTATCATTATCTTATCAAAGCAAGTCCTAAAAGAGGTAGAGTAGGCAGTTAAATTCAATTTGTTCTCGGCTGCAAATATATTTCTGTGCTGCGTACACCCAACCTAACCTAACTTAGCCTACCTTCAGTTTGATTTTCTCCCCTATATTTATGGGACGCACAAATATGTATGATCTGCACCGGTAGAACGGTGACTGAATATCGAGCTTATTTAGTCTGGTAATGGGGAGATATGGGTTCTAGTTCCATTAGCTTATACTGCAGGTGTTTATTTCTAGCTGGTTTTCCACTCTCCTTTTAAGCAAACGTGGCTGCATTTAATCTAAATTTTACCTTCATTATCCCTAAGACACTATAGCAATCACCATGTATAGAGCGGGTAGTGAAACACGTTTAGGAATAAATTATTATTGTTCTACTTCAAATCCTCTCGGCTTGGTTGACCTACCTAAAAAAGTGACAGATTCAACTGTATGTATATCAAAGGGGTCACCACTACCAATCCGTCCTATGTTCATCATACGAGTAACGTTAATTATAGTTTCCCGTACAATATCGCTGTCCTTATTGCATTAGAATATCGTGTGGTGGTCGGAAGAGCTTAATTTAATAGTCAGAAGAGGCTTAGTAGCAAAACTCAGTATAATGCTTGTGGTATGGTTTAGTATAGACCCATGTCAACCACAAATATGTTGAATAAAGTTTAGCTGGATGAGTCTGACCAGGCCTGCTTTTGCTATTTTTGTCCATCCTCCCGATTTTACATTGGCTACGTCCTGTCAGAATAGAAACAGCGGGGGAGGGGGGGGTCCTATTAGCGTCCATGGTAATCCCTTCAAGCACAATAAGGATGTTGATGCTAATATCATACTTGTTGTTCAGTTATAATTTGGAAAATGTATATTCTCGGGCTTATTTTTGTCTAAAATTATGTATGTATAAGATCAGCCCTACTAAGTTATATTTTACGGAGAACTTATGTTAAAAGAAACGAGAAGCAAAAGATAGTCTGCCTATGGTGAGACTACAACGTTTCTTTCTGTTAAACAAGATCCTTCCTTGCTCGTTGAAGTTTAGCAACTAGTTGAGTCTGTGGTATAACCTCATTTAACCCGCTTCGGTGGACGCGTGGTCTAACGCGCTACTCTCACTGTAGACTAGATTTACAATAACGGGGAGATAGAGGTTTGAATCTAGGTCGGGTGTAGTGAGAGTAATTTTTCCAAAACAGTTTTCCACTCTCCCTCCTCACGAATGCGGGTACACCTCCTCTGAATATAGCCTTCCTAGTCCCTAAAACCATAATCATAATTAGTACACAAGCGTATAACCTGGACGGGTAGTAAAGCGCGGCTCAAAAATAATTAATATATTAATTATAGATAGGACTCGTTATGGATTCATGTGATAACACAATACTATAGGCGTGCGGTCGGGTGGTAGGGATTGCGAGTTAAGGGCAGTCATTTTAAATTTTTTATAACAAAAAATCTTTTTTGAACAAATAAAAAGGTTCATCATCAAATGTTAATCTTCTCATAAAAATTATTCAAAACCTGTTGGGATTACTATGTGTAGAAAATTAAACTGTAGGTTTCTACTGAAATAATATTTGATTTATTTGGTCGGTAAAAAGTTTTTCTTTTTTAAAAATAATAAAAACACTTACATTTTCTCAAGTTCCCTTCCATCCCACTTTAATGGTTGCCATTTTAAAGTTTTTGTGTATTACGTTCGGGTGTCATGCAGGTTTTTTTCAACTTACCAATAATTTATTTTGTATTAAACAAATATCACATTAATTTATTTGGATTTATTTATTAAACCACTTTATAACTTATCATATCATAATAAAAGATCTAGTCCTGCTTCTTACACACACACACACACACACACACACATATATATATACATATATTGACTGTTAAAAAGGCAGTCCCTTTCCCAGTTCTAGTCATCGTTGGGGCGGGAGGAGGGAAGATCGCTGTAAGCCCACGACCCTCAGGGAAGGATGAACCAATTAGAATATAGACCGGCACAGTTTATTTTCATAAGTATCTGAAATAACTGTACTATCTATCCGTTTTCTCTAGCTTTCATTAAAAATTAGTGTTCAATACACATTTAATACCGGGGAAGACTTATGAACAAGCTATTTAAAAATTGTTTGAGTTTTTAAACAATACTATAAAACAACAAATGCCCTCCTTCCTGTATAGCAATTATTGATTTGGTGTGAAAGCAAAAGATCGAGATATTCTTCAAGGGGTCCGTAATACCTATAGTCCCTGCATTTGTATAATCTAATAGCAAATATATGTTACGTTTTATGTCATCCGCAAAATCTGACCAAGCTGGTCGAGTTTAATGGAGCCCCACCACACATTTTGGTGAAAGCGTGAAAATAAAGAAAGCTTATTATATTATGTCAATTAATTCTGAGACAGAAAAACTAGAGGAACTATCTTGGGTTTTTACTTTTATTTTAAGTGAACAGCTCAAAGGTTGGTTTTGATGTAATTACTACCCATCCGACGCTGGACATGCACTCAGCCTTTCAACTGGTTAATGCATCCCACATCATCTTTTAAAAATCTCAAGTACTAGGAGAGTTCAGAAAGTGTGGTGGTACCCCGTTACCTCCAACACAATTTCTATAAGCAAGCGTGATAGAACCTACCAATTTTGTCAGGTATTTTTCACATACCTTCCAGGGTTATTTTAAGTGCCACAATCGACATAAAACCAACGACTTTACTTTCCCTCCAAATGAAGTGTTATGCTATGGATTTTTATGTAAGGAAAAATCCATTGACCTTAACTGACCTTGAACCCACAAACATCGGCTCCTGAGATGAGAAATTTACCACAAGACCACAGAGGTGTGTTTTTACTTAGTCAAATGGAAACCAAAGTTTTACGAAGAGGCAACCTTTACTGAGCGCAAATCTTACCTTGATTTTCTGAGTTGAGGGACCATCAATTTGACAGAGTTTTTTTACTTAAGAATTTGGTATCAAAAATTAAAAATGTCCTAAAAAATATATACCATTATGAACTTTCTCACGAAGTGTGTTATCTAATATTTATTGCTGGTTTTCTATATTTTGTTTTTAATGCACCATGTCTTACTACCCACCAGGATCGTCTGTATTTAAATACCTGTTGGGATTCAAACCCTGACCTTTAAGTCCCTGGCAGAACAGACTAGACGAACTTGAGATTTTAGTCTACGTACCCATAAATAAGTGTGGTATTCATTCCACTTGAAAGAAAAGGTACGAAATATTTTAAAATCTGATGGCTCGCTTTTACAAATATATAACTATATTGTTTCACAACTAAAGGTAGTTAGTTTAAATAACTACTCAAGAGGGGAAAATTTTACATTTAAATTTTTAAAAAGTCAATATATATTTTAGTACCGCGTCTTACTACCAGTTCGGGTTATACGCTTAAGTACTAATTACTCTAATGGATTAGGAATTGTGAGGGTTGAATTTAGAGGAAGTGAACCCGCATTTGCGTGGAGGGAGAGTGGAAAACCGTTTAGGAAAAAAAACCAGTTCACCCGATCGAGATTCGAACCTCGATCTCCCAGTCCTCGGCGGTCAAGCTCAGCACGACTAGCGCGTTAGCCAACTACGCCACCGAGGCGGGTAAAGTTGATATAATCTGTTCTACTTTATGAATTGGGTACTTTATCTATTTGATCAGCCATTCATACTGTTACAAAGAGCAATATGTTTACACTGATGGATTGGACCATGACCCTTTATTATAATATAAACCATAATATAACCATGATATAACCATGAAATGTAATCTCGCTGCCTTTCATAGTAAACGAAGTGTACATAAAAATCAAATGAGTGCGCGCGACCAGCGGTGAAACACATACAAGTACAATGTAGCCTTCATTAGGAAGGGGAAAATATAAAAGTTTCAGTATTGTCCATTCCACGCAATATTTCCCATCCTCCTCGGAACCCCCACTCAAGCGACGATTATGTCACTTGCCAACATTTGGGCAGAACCTAAAGAGAACTTTACTAGATTTACTAAGTCACCCGGAAAAACTGAAGGAATTTCATTATAACGCAGGGGTAGGAAACAACCTCGCTGAAAGAGTGCAAGTGTGTGAACACAGGACGTTTGTGTCAGCGTTATGAAAACAGCGCACTTGTTTACTATTGCGAGAGCTCCTAGTTGAAAAGTGTCCTAAGCACACATGGTTTGTAGTTTAAATAAGTGACTGATGAATGAATTATGTAACAAACGACTAACTGAAGCAATTACAATGAAAGATTCTTCAAAAAATACTATTTTGTTAGAAGCATATAGTATTCAAATGTCAGTGCAAATTCTGTGGAAATCAAATACACCCTTTATTAGATGAACCTCGAGTCCATGTCTAACGAGGATGCGACGGTCTTGAACTGAAGCAGGAGAGGGTAGAGTAAACCAAGCCGCCGTAGAGTTGTTACACGAGAGCTGGCACATGTTAGCAGCCTTATTATTGTTTATCGTTGCAGCATCCAGAACAGTAGTAGTGCGCAGCTGCGAGAAACACTCTACAGGGCCCCTGGTTTCCGACCTCTGCTGTGTGCGTATGTTGTTTTGCACACACGCAACTCACACATCATTTATGAGCCGCAGCTTATGACTGTGTACTTCCTGACGCTCCCTCCCTCCCTCCCCTTCTGTTGTAATTTCAATTTGC
>CABFWO010000162.1:306123-327801 GCA_902155825.1 Timema genevievae | reverse complement strand
CCCCCCACCCCCCTTCTCTCTTAGGTAATTTTCTACGATTTGGTTGATTTTAATAGATAATTTTAATCGTTTAGTTATTTTTAGACACAAGGATTGGTAATAAATAAAGTAAGTGATATGAATACTATTTCTATAAAACAGTGAAAATTAGTTATTAATGTGAGGTTAATCAATTAATGAAAATTAAACATTAAAAAATATATATGACAATTTTTTGTAAGATTTTGTTTTACCTTAAACATTGATAGAAAAAAAACTCATTTAAGATGGATTCCACCCTCCCCTTTATAAGAAAACGTAAGGAATTACTGTCACCCCCACAAAAAAAAACACCTTAAATACGTAATTTAAGTACTACCCCTTTTCACATCCATTGGTTCTTATGATGAAACAAAGTCGAGGTTGGAGTTATGTGGACTTACTGACCATGTTTAATTACATACTGCCCAAATCGGTGTGAAAGTGGACAAAGGCGTCAATCTCATCTTGTCTGCTGGTGGTTGGGATATGAATCACGGTTGAGAGTAGTGAGATGTTTTTTTTTATCTAATTTGATTCCTATTCTACCCTCACGACAATGCGAGGACACCTCATTTTATATTTTACCTTCTTCATTACTCCTCCATTAGTATAAACTTACACATAGTTTGGATGGCTAGTAAGACGTAGAGGACAAATTATATGTAAGTTCATCAAATTGAATATATGTGCTACAGTGGATAATATGACCTGCTTCGGTGGCTGCATGATCTAAGGCGTCACTCTGACAATAGACTAGCCTACCAATGACAGGGAGATCGGGGTTCAAATACCATTTGGGTCTACTAAGGGTGGTTTCCCTTAAATGGTTTTCCACTCTCCCTTCAAGAAAATATGGGTACACTTCTCTATAAATCCGACCTTCCTCATTCCCAACACATTAGTTCATTTGCGTATAAAAATAACAGGTAAGATGCTCCTCCTTATATTAAGCCGTCAATAAACCTTGTGTTGAACGTAATAGTAATGAAAACACCAGAGAGAAAGAAATAAGTTTCCAAGGCTATATCCTTGGTGCCGTAATGCTCTCTCTGAAGGGTGCGCCCTGCTGTCAATATGTCCAAAGCGGCTTTGTGGGCCGAATGAACTGCTTGTCGTATACTTGCTCACGCAGAGCCAGTGGAGAAGGAAAAATAAAGAAGAATCATCGATCAGACGAAATAATAATGTTTATATCAGGTTGTGAATTGACCGCTATGGATTAATTTCAGTCATGGATAATACAATCACCATTGGAAATGTAGTTTTGAAGTAGTGGCCGAGCGGTCTGAATTGTATTAACTTGCATTGTATTCGGTCGACTTTGATGATAAAGACGGTATAGGGTTTTCCCATACTCTCCCCACACTTTTACGGGTAAATTTAATATGAGATACTATAATCTACAATTATATTAGGTAGTTAATAGATCTTGTGTTTCAAATGATTTATTAAATATAATTTTAATTATTAATATTTTAAAATAATTCAGCAAACTCTGGGGAAATAAAAGGAAACATACTTTGTCTCGGGTTATACATTGATATTCTTAAAATTTAAGTTCAACCTCTTAGATCAGTTGGTAAGTGTACTGTCATAAATTACCAGCGTAAAGATAAATATAGTGAAATCAAGGGTTTATAATTACCATTGACTTGAGAAAATCGTGCTAGGTCTGTTCTAGACCTATTAGGGTGAGGATGTAGGGAAGTAGTAGAAAAGATAAGTGTTTCTGCATTTTGTTACATCAAAACATTTTATTTAATAAAAAAATCAAATATTACTTCAGTACAAACATAGAGCTTAATTATTCTATTCACATGGTGATAGCAACAGTTTTTGAATGAATCTTGTCAAGAGTGTCCTGGATTTTAATGACAACTTTTTTTATTAAATTAAAAATCTTGTCATCTAATGTCGCTATGCTAATGACAGATATTCAACAACTCCTGATATTTTTATGTGGATAAAATTAAACTCTATTTTTGTACTGAAACAATCTTAGATTATAAAATTTAATAAGCAAGTTTCCGGTTAATAGAAATTACAAACATATTTTGACAAACGACCTCTCATTTTAAAGGTCCAGGATGTTGGGGAAAATGGTAGTTTCCAACTAAAATCTGATTTTCCCAGAGAATTTTAAGCTTTTATTTATTTGTTTACATCACCAAGGACACCGTGATTTGTGTATAGTTGTATATCGGTAAATAAAATATTTATCTTTGGTTTAAAAATAATAACTTGATTCTTATTTGAGTTATTTGTTGCTACAAATAAATAGAGAGCTGGGGGAGGGGTAGTTTTAAAGTTCTCATCGAGGCTTGAAGGGGGAAATTATACTTTTTTATTCAAATTAAACACAGAAGCTAAAATATATAGTTGTAAAGTTGAAAGCCTTTGATGAGTAAACTTCTAACTAGAAAGTCGAGTGAGAATTTATTTCCTAGTAAAAAATGTTCTTACATTTGAGTGCAATAATCTGCAGCCATCGCTACAAAAATCCACTCAGGGCCGGAATTAGAGCTGTGTAGGTCCAAGGGAAATAAACAGAATCCCTAACATTAAACAAAAATTTTTCTTTGTAATATATTTCTACATCATTGTTTATTTACCAGTTTAAATGTTAAAATCTATATTATGTTAAAGATATTATTAAAATAAGGAAATAATGTTATCAAAATTAATTAAATTCGTCGAAATATTTTTTATAGACTATATATTTCGTTCTTGTCAAAACCTTAGGAAAATGCACTAAGAAAAAAATTCAGAATGTCTTATTTTAAATGTGTCTACACCACGGTCATTTACACATGTCAGGAAACTCTGGTGGTGGGGATCACTCGATTAATGAAGCATTTTTTTAAAAATATAATTCCTCGTGAAACCACAATATTCGCTGCGATCTAAGGATGTTGTCTAAGTTTTGAAAATCGCAGTCTAAATTATTTGTTGGCCGCACGTACCTAAATTAAAATTTTGTCAGAAATAAATACTAATTAATAAAATATGCTATAATTAATTTTCTTATGATTGTATCTATACAGCCAAAATATTTTTTTATTATTACTGCAACAGTTTGCGGGGTGGGAGGGGGGGGGAGGAGGCCAGTTTGTGGAGGCACCTGGGCGATCGTCCCTGTCGCTCTCCCTTGAATCCAGCCCTGGATCCACTAGTGTTTTATTTATTTTGGTAAAAAAAAAAGTTTCTCAATAATAATTGATAATATTAGCCTTTTCATGCGTTCCCTAAATTCCCATCTTAAGTGTTTAAAGTTGTGGGCCTATATAATCAGTTAATTTACGAAGTGAACTATTGTACTAAATAAAACAATAAAATGTTCAAATTCGTAACGAAAACATTCTCAAAACAACAGCGTAAAAGTATCAACGTTGATCTTCTTTCACATTCTTCACTGCTATGCTAAAGTGTTACCCCATTTCCGCCTTATTTTTATTCTCGTCTTTTCAACAAGCTGACAACCAGTCCCAACAACATGCATCAGTGTTGCCACCACCCCTCCGCTAGGTTGGTAACACGACATTCATATATCGGTGGGTGACACGACATACAACTACAATAACAAACCTCTCTACCGCCACCACCCACCCCCTATTTCAACGTAGAAACATTTCTTCATTCAACCTTTCCCTTTGCGGGAAGAAAATAAGGTAGTTGGAGAGGGTGTTGGTTAGGAAACCTAAAAACCAGGGGTTTCAAATAAAACTCTTGAATTAGACCACATCGAATGACTGAGAAATGTTTTATATATACTTTTTTTTTCTTTGTGGGTTTTAACTTGTACTCTCTTAGCCCATTTACTACATCGGTACCAGACTTAAAAACTAGCCTAATACTAGAACAAATAAAACACCCATTATTTGCCATAAAATAAAAATAATGACATACATTTTAGGCCATGCCTAGAATAGAGCCCAATGATGCAATTAGTGCGTCATTTGTTTAGTACATATGTGCAGTTATTTTAATATTACAGATTTTAAATTAATTCAAATATATGGCAAAGATACATCAAAAATTGTTTATTTTTTTATACCTCAAATATAATTCAAAGTTTTGAATAACTTTAATTTTCGAGCCTATGTAAATACACAAATTATATCAATTTAATCTTCGCGTTGGCCATTTATTTATTTTTTGAGAAATAAAATAAAAAACAGTAATAATAATAATAATAATAATAATAATAATTACAAAATAAATACTAATCAGACTTGGTGCAAAATGTATTAGCCCCTGTCAGTGTGGTCGAATGCTTAGAGAAATCGACTTCAAGCCTAGGACACACTGCTGCGATTACAGGTGCAGACGTTTCAACGATTTGTGTATTGTGTGTGTGTGTGTGTGTGTGTGTGTGCGTGCGTGCGTGCGTGCACACACGCGCTTTAGTTTTATTACGTACTTTACTTTTATTATGAAAGGAAGCAAACTTGTATATAGTGTACATAGTGAAGCTTATAATATACAACCGTAGTGTAATCACTAATCTGTCTTTTTCAGTGTAGGCCAAGCGTGCAATATCAGGCACTAACGTTAGATGTTATGAACTAGTTTAAGTTAGTTTATAAGTAGAATTTGAAAACTAGCATATTGTGAAGATCATCTAAAAGGTAAGAATGAGAAGAGGGTGTAACGGAGATGCACCCGCATTGGAGTTAAAAGAGAATATAAAACAACAGTGATAATTAAAGGCATCAGACCACCACCAATGAGCCCGGGTGGTAATCGAACCTTTACCTCCCCATCAAAGGCAATCATGCCTACCACCTGAGACAACACAACCCCCCTACTGTGCGTAGTAATACAAATTGTGATTATAATACTTTATTTGATGTAAAAGTATATTCACCGCCAAGATAGCTACGGTTTTGATACTCTTACGTTTGAGAAAACTTCTTTTAGAGGGTTTCAAAATTTCTCTTAAGTAGAGGAAGGAAAGGTGGAAACTTGAGCCTGACCTCATTTTGTCATTTTTGACCCCAACGCTAGTGTCTCGAGAGTTGGTTTGGCTGAGGGAGGTGTGAGTACACTGTAGAGAAAGCGTGTATGTTGACGGAGGACCCTTCTCAGATACGAGACACGTCGATACTGATACTCTTCTTACAATTCTACCACTCCTCTTCACAAACTTCGTCCCACACTGCTTGGCTGGGACAAGGCGGGGGCTATCCATTGTTACTACCGACGGGCGGTAAAAATGTTTTGCATGTTTTACCTCCTTTCTTCCTTTCCTTCCCATCATGAGCCGAGGAGCGACACTGATGGATGTCTCTAAGAGATATCACGGACTTGAAAATAGCAATTCGCCTACTCCTACCTATAAACCCTTTCATCTTAGCCTTTCCTTTGGAACGAGCTTTCCACTGGTAGAGTTGGCTCAACGCTAACGTGTTTGGCTATTGCTTAGGGGTCCAAGGTTCAAACCTAGATCAAATATATCAGTGGATTAGGAAAAGAGAGAAGAGGGAGTATTTCTAAGATATGTTTTTCAATTTTATTTACAGGAAAATGGTGCATTATTCAAATATTTTTAAAGAGCTTATTGTTCAATGCTTGGCCAGCTGTCCCAGGGAGTAATGGGAGGATAGGAGGAAGTCGTAGTCTCCTCACGATATGTTTTTTTAAATTTACATAAAGGCAAATGATGATCCATTTCAACTATTTGCTTGAAAATTAGGATTCAAATTCCGGTATGCTGCACAGACGTTAGAGTTGGGAGTTTTTTTTTTAATTTACAAGGGAAAGATGCTCTATATAATTAAAACTCGACCTCATTTCTAAGAGAGGATAGAAAAGTAATTAATAATATTATTATTGTTACTAAATAATTTTGGTCTTTCAAGTAACCTGTTTATTTATTCATTTGTAAGGACGCAACTCTGAGACGGTTTTTGGCTTTCTTCTTGGATAATCTCTCTTTTATTCCAATGTTGGTTATTTGTTTCTTCCTCACCCTCATAGAACCAAGACCAATTAAGATGACTTTTTAAATTGAGGCATTGAACGTGAGCTTTATAAACTGATTATATCAGCACATGACTTACATACCAACTTAACTCCAGAACAAACAAACATTTCTCCAAGCCTAGATTCATCCCTGTTAAAGGGCAAGCTCAAATTTTACAAATGCGACATATTTAAAAAGTGCCGGGATTTGAACCCAGGAGCCTTGGATTAGTACACGCGTGTTACAGACGGTGAATTAATTCGGTCAGTGAAATTAACGCTTAATATCTTACCAACAGATGGAAAAAGATATCGCAGACAAAGTTAAGGTGAGAAAGCTTGTAGCAACCAAGAATACAACAATTGTATCTTCTGTCTCATTCTCTCGAACTCCCCTCTCATCCCCTTCCCTTCCCAGTGGCGTCGCGTGCGAGACGCCTTGTACAACTCAGTGGTGATCTAGCGCCGGGACGGTCTTTCTTCTATCGGCTTCTCCGGCGCGTCGCTCTGGCGGATATTAATGGAGTCAAGACTTCTCTGTACATACTACAATAATATATTGATAGAGTACCGCAAAGATAGTGGAAAATGGAAGACAGGGTTTGGGTAAAAGGGGTGAGGGGGATTGATATATTGAATGCCCCGCTCAGTCAATACGATGGGACACGTTCAAAATGTGTTGCCTTGTCCATTTATGATTAAAAAAAATTGGCATTGGCTAGTGACAAAAAAAATTTTTTTAAATTTATTTTCCCAGAGACGAGGGCAGAATAATTTGAAAACAAATAAAGTTGGATTTGTATAATTATTAAAAGCATTTGATCTTTTATACTTAAATTTTATCATTTTCGAATAGATTGATAAATGACACCTGGACACGGGAATCAAACCAGGACCTTTGGCTTAGCGTGCCAATGCTCCACCACTGAGCTAGCTAAGAATCGTCCCATGCTAAGGGTCATTCTTCTTTCTTATTTTAGGGCTGAGTCTGTGATGGACATGTGGATATAATCGTCCTACTATAAGCTGTAATTGATTTCACAGCCACCGGCAACTGTGTTGAAGTTGGGATGAATGATTATAATTATGGATATCTGCCTTTAACTATGAGTGAAGAATGACCCTAAGCACGGGACAATGTATGGACAGATCAGTGATATAGTTCTGGATACTTTTCCCGCTTCCAGGTGTCATTTTTCAAATAATTTGAATCTGATTAAGCTACAGCTGATCTCAATGATAATTACAATCATTCATCACCTAAGCTTTGACTTTCATACATACTTAATTGAATAGCTTGGTTTTCTTCCATCTAAATTTGATCAATTTCATCATATTTTCTCATTTTGTTACTCTATGGATTAGGAATGTGCCAAGTCCACTTTTTATATTCGAAGCAAACTCGAATAGAATATATGAAAATATAGACTATATACTCGAAGTTGAATTTAAGTTCGAATATTTTTACTTTCTCTCTATCTTACAGCTAGAGAAAGTATGGTGATCGTCAAAAAAATCGAACTCGAGATTTTGATGAATTTTAAATTTTCATGACTCCCTGAATCCGAAAAAGTGGTTTTTGAATTTCCGTCCGTCTGTCTGTCTGTCTGTACCTCCAACTAGAGCCTAAACTATTTTACCGATTGAGCTGAAACTTGATATCTAGGGTTTTCATAGGGTTGCCCCGAGGGGTTTTTGGAATTGGATATCTACCCCTAAAATTAAGGGTAGTTTACTGAAGGGAAAAAAGAGAAAAAGTCGATTTTCTCAAAATCGGCTCTAACGATTTTGATTAAATTTCATTTATGAACATTAATAAATATTCCAAACAAAATGGCTACTCTCAATATTTCGGCAAAATGGCTTTAAGGGCTCCGGTCTGATGCGTAAATTAACATTTTTTATAATAGCTCCGAAACTATTTGAGATATGAAATTACTTAGCATTACAAATATGTATATATATTTATAATACAGATATTTTATCCGAAACATATTTTTATAAAATCAATAACTTTCAATCTATACGCAATTATATGAATTTTTTTAACTTTTTGGACATTAAAGTTTAAGTATTGCGACCGTAAAAAAAACTAACCTGAAATGTTGATGGATGTCGACGTCTCATGACCCCCCGAACCCTAAAAAATAGTCTTTGCAATGCCGTCTGTCTGTGTGTCTATAAAAACTTAAAATTAAGGGTAGTTTACTGAAGGGCGAAAAGAGAAAAATTTGGTTTTCTCAAAATCTGCTCAAACGATTTTGATTAAAATTCGTATCTAGGCGTTGATTAAGATTATAAATAAACTGGCTATTTTCATTTTCCTATGAAAATGATTTTTAGGGTACTTTACAGAAGCGTTAATTTCCGTATCTCCACAACTATTTGAGAAACTAAACAACTTATCATTGCAAAATTGTAGGACTATTAGAAATAAAAAACTTTTATTTGACATATATTTTTATAAAAGCAACAGTTTCTGAGATATTTGCAAATATATTAATACAATTTTGTGAGCTTTAGTTGTAAACATATACTACTTAAGTCTTAACGCAATAATTCTCCAATGCCATAGAGTAATTAAATATAAGTATCTAAAAAAGTATGTTATTTTTCCTTAAAGCTCTTAGGAGAAATGTTTGCACAGCAATGATCTATCTCCATTTTAGACTCAATAGTCAATATTTACCTTTTTTATTGGTCAAAATGTATAAATGAATAATTAAATATCAATGCGATGACTTGAAGATCTGCAACACCTTATAAAATGTTAAAATTTTAACCAGAAATCGAAATTTTAATACGAAGTGTTGACCCTTGTGGAAGACATTAAACTGTTTGAAATGCTCTTAGGTGGACAAAGATGCGCCTCTTTTCTCATTGATTATATATCATTGTATATTATTTTATGCGTGTTCTTATGTGGAGTGGTGATGATACAATGTACATTATTCCGTTCAGAAATCTTGTGAGTTTATAGAAAGAGAGAGAAAGTATGTGCGGTGCGCCGTACCATTTATTTTGTTAGTTGTTTTACGCTTGAAAAAATATTATATTGTTGTTATTTAACTTAAAGTATTCACTAAAATTACTAGGAAAATGTTTTATTGCTGAATTGTTTGTAATGTTTTGTTTCAATCTGATAAATCAAGTTATTATCACAGCGTACAGCTCTATTACTTATGATTTTCTCTGTATGAATATTAATTTGTATGTACAAAACAGCTCACTATGGTAGTAAGTGAACATTTTTGTAGTTTAGATGTAAATATTTTTATTGGCGTAGCTTCGAGGCCGGAATTTTTTCCGAAGCTAAGTCAAAGCTAATGTTTGTTTCGGAGCCAAGACGAAGTTTTAAAGATTCTTCGTACACACCTACTATGGATAGTAATATAGATCCGCGTGGTTTTAAGGCGTCATTCTTGAGAAATATTGAATTACCAGTGACGAGGAGTTCAGGGTTCCCAGTTCTGGCCGGGGATATTAAGCGGATTTTTTTCTAAATGGTTTACCACCCCCATCCCTTCCATACGTATGTCAGTACATTTACTCTAAATTATACGTTCCTTTAGTGCAAAATAATTGAAGAACCCGAAAGGGTAGTTATACTCCATTCACGGTAGGAGTAACTCTCTGAAAGGTCTTTTTTCCTACCAATATCCTACTATATAATAGATTTCTGGTAGGGAAAAGGCCTTTCAGAAAACAATTCCTACGCTGAACAGACTTTAGAGGTGATGGAGTAAATAAAATGGTAAACGCAAATGTGTTTTTTTATTTTTTTTATTTGACAGGTGTCTACGTTACTCAATGTAATAATATTTCTACCACGCATTGACGATGAATTGTTGTTACTCTGTTAGTAAGTTGTTAACATCTCACCTACTGTCAAGAAATGTTTATATATATTTTTAATTTATACTTGGGGTATTTAACGTGCACTTTCTGAACTGCCTGATTATATCAGCACACGAGAATTT
Organism: Timema genevievae; assembly: GCA_902155825.1. NCBI lineage: Eukaryota > Metazoa > Arthropoda > Insecta > Phasmatodea > Timematidae > Timema > Timema genevievae. Next base: position 317,836 of record CABFWO010000162.1, on the reverse strand, counting down.
CTATGAACGATAGCAAAAGGTTCGCCGGGGAAGGTATTTTTACATAGGCCTACCTTCAGGGTTATTTTACATGCCACTTACCCTCTGAAGGAAGTTGTGCTACGGATTTTTATCGATCAAGAATAATCTGTCAACCCCGGCTGGGTTTGAGCCCAGGAAAATCGGGTCCGGAGGTAATTACTTCATCCCAAGACTAATGAGGTTGACATCAATGAATGTAAGGCTAAGAATATACAAAACCATAATTTTACCGGTTGTTATCTATCAATCTATGGGTGTGAAAAGTGTTCTCTTACCTTACATGACTAAAATAAGTTTAGGGTACTCGAAAGTATGGTGCTTGGTCCAAAAAGGGATTAAGATACTAGGGAGTGGAGGAAGTTACATAATGCCTAATGATGAAATACATAGCCTGTACTCATCACAATACATTGTTAGGATAATAAAATCTCGCAGATTACGGTGAGCAGGACATGCAGCACCAATGGAAGAATCTAGAACCGTGTCCAGAGTATTGACTGGTAAATTCAATGGGAAGTGGCCATTGGGAAGAACTAAACGCAGATGGGAGGATAGCATTAGAATGGACCTAAAAGAGATAGGGTGTAATGAGGTGGACTGGATGGAACTACCTCAAGAGCTCACGATAGTAAGTCAGCAATGAACTTTAAAGTTTCTAGTGCCATACAGTAATTAGTAGTATTGACGAAGAGCTTCAAACCCATTTAATAAGCATCATAGAGCCTAAATTAACTATTGTAGCGTAAGTGTATTAATGTACTGCATTTAAGCATCTATTTTCAGTTTCTATGGATGTGATCTGAAAGTTAAAGTAAATAAAAACCACAGCGTGAAAATATATATTTATATTTTGGTTGAGTTGTTTGTAATTACAAATCAAACTGTTTGGTTTCCGTCAGCAAACAAAGTCACACAAATAAACTTTTCACGCTGCGGTTTCAAACATCACATAATTCTATTTGAGCAACGCAGACCACAGAGCATTCAGATAGTGCATTCTGTTCTACCACCCCCCCCCCTCCCCCCCAAAGAGGAAATAATAATATGGTAAATGATGAATATAATTTTTTTTATATAAATGACAAAATGATAAAACACAAGCATTATGTTTCGGCTTATCAGTATAACCTCATTATATTAGGGTGATTTTATACATTGTAGAGATATTTCAAAAATTATTTTTGATTAATTTACTATTTGTGTACACCCACATCAGTGGTCACGCAGTCCAAGGAAATTTTCTCAAACTTGTATCAATATCTCACCATGGTACAAAGTATGTCTTACGGACAGCGAGGCCCGCCGTCATGCCTAGCGACACCGTAGCTGATCCAACAACTGGACTTCGACTCGCGAGCCAAGAACCCCTCACAGCCTACGCACGCCGCCACCCTTGTGACATGACTCAAGAACAGATCATGGTGGCCCAGCTTCAGCTCCTACAAGACTCCATGAACACCATGGAAGAGAGGTTCCGACAGATCACAGAGCGATTCGGAGAAACAAGTCAGGCTGCAACAACCCTCACTGCTAGGGGGACTGAGTCCTTTTACAAGTCAACCCCCGGGGACATCAGCTGTTCTATCGGGGGACTTAAACTTTCAATATTTTACTATTGAGGTCTAACATTTATTTTAGCTATAGTCCTATCTGTGGACCTCACTTTGAGAGCCACTGGTCTATGGAATCAAACTCGCACTAACACATACATGCCAGTGATGGAGGAGTTCGGGGTTCATTTCTCGGCTGAGTTCACTTGGGGGCGGGAGCTTACACAAGTGATGTATCACTGTGAATTTCTCTTCCCTTTCCATTCTAACACGGGTGCATTCCTATAAGCTTACCTCCTCATCATTACTTTTCAATAAATGATAACTACGAAGAGTAGTATACAGGTTTTCCTTATAAGTCTACTTATAATGTCAACTAAAATATTTTCGTAGTATAATCAAAATTTTAATTTAGTAATATAATTGTAACTATAGATGCAGTAGTCTATTAATAGTACAAGATTCCGTGAAGTTCGAGGTAAGAGATACGCCCGTTCTATCTCCTTTCATATAGGCCTAGCATTAAGGCCCTTGGTCCTGTCGAGTGCAAGTCTAAAACCTATTTTGTGGGATGGTGGGTGGGAGGATGAAAGGCGTGGCGTGGCTTCACAACCGACCAAAGTATCCTTCCACACCAACAAGAACAAATGGATCATGGAAGAACTAGTGAAATTTTTACGTTAATATTTTCAATATCCTTTCTTATATAATGTGTCGATGTTTAATAATTTTTACTTTTTTTTTTCTATGAAGCCGGCAGTTTTCTATTGAAAAATGTCAATTTTATCGATATTTGATCACTATTAAAATTATAGAGGAGTATATACAAAAATATAACTTAATCAACATGGTTATATTTTTGAACAACCCGTTTCCAAAAATAAAATTACAAAACAATAAAAATTCTTTAAGATAACCGTTTGTTCCCATGGCTCTGCATTTCCACGCCGAATGAAAAGGGTCAATCGTCTTAACGAATCGTGGCTATACGACAAAACAAATGATTACCAATAGAAAAACCTGATAGTTTTTTAATAATAATATGTATACTTGGTTTACCCTGAGAGGTAGCAGTCCTCCCTTGATGGGCTACACTACGACCATATCTTATAAGCTTCACCGTATTGGAGATGTCCAAAGTAAACTTATATTTTGTTTTTGTATTACCGATATGTAATAAATAAAATATAAATTAAGTACTTTTAACACTTACAAATATATAAGTATTCTAATTTTTTCCCGGCTATTCCGCACATTTCGAGTTTTCGATGGTTCTAGATTGACCCGATCACGTTCAACTTAAATTATCGAGATAACTGTAGCGATATATTTTTACACTTGATAACAAATACGTATATGTTTAGATATACGAATAAATCCTTAAGAACATTTTTTAATTGTCATTCCTTATTCTTATCCCGTCATTAACCAAGACAGTTTGAAAGCTTGGATAACATTCTGTCAACAAGTTCGTGGGACCACTATCTCCCAAAGTGCTGGATAAACTAACGTCTATATCAACATCCATAAACTAAACACTCTACCACCCCTGACAAACCCGCCCCCTTTTACTAGGGGCTGTGATATTTATCAAAAGTCGTGACCGAGGAAAAGGGAGGAGTGATGCGTTTCATACCCCGCTCAGATATCGTCCTGGGACCTCCTCCCTCTCTTTCCACTACCCCTTCATTCCTCCATCAACCTCGAGGTCGGAAAAGAGAAAAGCCAAAAACGGTGAAAAGATTCAAAGTAAAATATTGAGAGAGACAAAAATAATATAATGTTGGTGAAGAAACAATAATTATGATGGAGCTGGTATCAGGGTTCTGAATAGTCTCCAACATAGTTTAAACATAAATATGCTTGTTTTTAAACAATAGCACCAATGTCTGCTACTTAACTAATGTATTTGGCATCAGAAAGATAATAAAGTTTCATGTAAAATGATAAAGATGATAGAGATTTTTATGGTACAATCGTGGAGAACTGATACAACTCCAACAAAGATGCTTTTTTTAAAAAGGAAAAAAACTGGCTTTTAGTAGAAAAAAAGTTTGGAAATTAAAAATATATTTTTTGTGCTGATAATTTATTATATTTACTATTTTATCCAATTAATTAATATTTTATCCAATTTATCCAATTAATTAATATTTTATCCGTGTTATTTATAGATAATGATAATATCTATCAATAGTAACAGCTGCAGATAACATGGCCTGACGTATTAATACGTGAAAGGGGATCTAGTAAACTTTCTAGATGCCAGAAAAAGCTCTGCCTATGAAAATTGAACTTTAGCTGTATCATAGCTACAAGTTTCAAATATTAATTTCTAGGAATTGGTCGGCACTGTTATTGGGTTCCACCAGTTCTTTTCTTATCAGTTATTAGATGCTTAGGAGAGAAAAGTTTTAGTTGATTTATAATGAATATAAGACAGAATGATGAATGGCTTTAGGTTAATTTATGTGATTGAGTGGAACTGAGAAACTAAATAATATAACCGGCTCTGGAATCAGCAAAATGCTGGAACCGACGTATCCTTAAGGTAGGAGTGTAGAGAACACGAGTTGAGCTAAGGGCAGTGTTTTTGCGATTGTTAAGCAAACTAAAGATCTGTCATGAGCATAGAGGCATCAGATGAGAAATTTTACAAATTATTAGAAAAAGTTTGCATTAAATCCCATGACATCTTTGACAGATATCTGATACAATTTGATATCACCATATGAAGAAAATTAAACTGTTTTTGTCGGATAAATATTTTAGTCGTTTTGACAAAAAAAAACAGTTTTGTTTTAAAAACTGCAAAAACACTGGCATTAACTCGCTTTCCCTATATTCCTACCTTAATATAATAATGGTCTGATAACATACATTCCAAGAGGTGTTGCATTGTAGTTTATACTCCCAGATCCTAGAATTTACAACAATGCTTCCTATAGGTATCCCCTATGTTGGATAAGGTCCCATTGATCCACAGGAGTCGAACTAACGAAAAGATACAAAATACACATGTGATAAACAAACTCAAAATAGTTTCTGCTTAGTTAAACTAATTTTTTAATTAATTTCATGGAAATATTTTAAATACACTAACTTATTTTAAATAAAAATAAAAAATGTTTACTCCATTTTTCTACCCTTCCAGACTATCCGCATGTTTACTTTATTGAGCCAGGGATGAGGATGGTAGACCTTAGATAAAATGTACTAGCATTTTCGTAAATATTTACTTTATTGACGAGAGACCTTAGAGAAAATATACCAGCATGTTTGTGGAAGAAGAGTACAAAAGCGTTTAGTAAAATCCACCCTCAATATACCCGGCTGGAATTCAAAACCCAACCACCCCTTCCCAGGCAATCCATCGCCTATTGTGAGAATGAGGCCTTAGGCCAGAAGTCGTTAACTTGTCGATCGCGATCGACAGTTCGATCTTGCAGCAATTTTCAGGCGATCGCGTAAGAAAAGTATTTTTATAGAAAATCGATTTTTAAATCTTTTAACTCGCATATATATTAAGTACTTTACTTTACAATAATATTTTAGTCTGAGCAAAAATATTTGTATCGGTCATAATCGGTAATGTTTTAAGATATTTAAATAAGAAAATGTACTGTACATTATATTTATTTTATAAATAATTTTCTATAAAGGCGGGGACATTAATATTTGATAAAAAAAATTATAGTGAAGAAACGATGGATAATCGCTCCACCTTTGATAGGTTTATAGGTCGATCGTGGCCCAAAAATGTTGTCAACCCCTGCCTTAGACCATAGATGTATCTTGTATTACGTATGAAACAAGAGGTGTTTATTACTCAAGAATTTGATATTGAGCAGTGAACAAAAACTTTAATAAAACAGATTTTATCTTTAAACGTTGCTCAAAAAACTTTAAAATACGAATTTAACTGCTTTAATATGGTAGAGATGAATAAGGATAAACAAATTTTAATTACTTTACTTGGGCAAGGATGATAAAGGTATAATTTAGATGTGTAATAATGTAGTCAACATTCTAGTGGAGAAGGAGTGGAAAAAATTAGGGAAAAAACACTCTCTCAGTATGCCGATCAGGATTTTAACCCGAACCTGCCTGTCACAGGCAAAAGAGGCTATATGGTATTGACTTAGTTGACGCAACCCATCAATAGGAGAATCATTGAACTACCTTGTTCGTACCCTAGTCAGATCAAAGTGTCATATATTCACGTAGTAGAAAATCAGGTGAGATGCGAGCTAGTTGAAGTTCGTAATAAATGTGGTTCAAGACGACCCCCTTGAAAAATAATGTTTGACTTAACATTCTCTTCGGCCACATTGGGCAGAAGAGGCTAATATATGAAGACAGATAGCGCACCAGAATCTGCTAATTTACCTCCACCCAGAAGATCTTCCATTAAATCGCCTCATCACTGATGTTTCTTGTCGAATGCCCACTGCAGAAATAGTCGTTATCAAGTGTCCCGCTGTCGTATCGTAGAACGACCAACGTGAGATAGGAAGATGATAAAGAGAGAGAGGAACAATTTAAAGTGTGGATACTGGCTCGTCTAGTAATTTAGCAAGCCGACTCTTGTCACTTAGTCTCATCGTTTAAGGCGGGGAGTTTGCCCGATGGATGCCTGCCCTGGTATCTAAATTATACACTCCAGTCAACACCCCCGCCCTCTCTCTCTCTCTCTCGCTCTTAGCCACGTCGTTTAGCGAGTTACTACGTAACGCTCTCAAAACGCCCCGTTCGGGCGACGTGATTTCCGCCGGCCGACTGGATGAAGGGTTCGTTTAAACGGAGTAAGGGGAGGATGGAAGCAAGGAGGGTCCTTCACTTCACTTGTATAATTACTGAGCTTAAAACTAAAATCACATTCTGTCTCAGAACAGAGAAAAGTAATCTACTGTAGGAAAACATTTTCCTTTTGTTAGGGTAATGTTAATAGTATGTAGCCTTCTCTTTAAGTAAAAAGCTCTTGTTGCTAGTTAACGCTTAACTAGTTTTTGGATTATGAGTGTTCAAGGCATTGAGAGTAGCTAATTTAATGGAAAATACGGCGTAGTTTATTTAATTAATAAATTTTATTTTATGCTGTATGGGAATGTTTATAAATCAAGGCGGAATTATTAGGAACTAGCTTTTGCCCGCGGCTTCGCACGCGTTAATGTAGATTTTATCAATAAATTCAGGTTGTCGATTGACACAGGAAGTATGACAATAAAAACGATGAACATATTGAGGTTGTTAGTCAATAGAGGTAGAGATAAAGAAAAAAACAAACTACACAATATAAATCAGGATTAAGTGTAGGAGTAGAAAAGAAGTAGCGGAGTGTGTGTCAGTAGAGTCATAGGTTATGTCTTGCTACGAATTGGAAGATCCTACTCCATCTTCAATTTTACTTACAGTTAATTAGAATCCCTTATTTACTCCTCTTGTTCTTGACCGTTGCAATCATGGGCACAGAATAGATCATTATTTTAGGACACTCCTATATACTATGTTGTATGTCCTTCCATTTGGCACAAATACATACAAATTCTGAGCATTGGACACACGCGAACAGGCTACATATAGCTTGCCATGGGAAAAACATGGCATTTCCAAATGCACCCCTAATACCTGCAATTTTTGCCCTTGCGCTTTGTTAATGGTAATAGCAAAACTAAGTTTGATTGGAAACTGGAGACTTTTGAATTGAAATGGTAGGTCATCGGGGATTATTGGGATTCGAGGTATGATTACACTTTCCCCTTTTCCCACACCTGTTAAAATGGTGGCACAGATTATATTTTGCCCTAATTGTGTAATTGGAAGCCTCGTCCCATTACATAAACGGGGTGCATCTAAATTTCGCATAAGCATAACTGGTACACCTAATTTCAATTGTAGTTTATGCAAGGGTACACCCGATAGCTCCAGAGAATTTAAAAACTCAGCGGGATATGAAGTGCTCTGTTCTGTGTCCATGATTGTATCTATTGACAAATACTCCTTTATTTCTCCCTGCACCTCTTTCAAAATGTCAGTGTTGATTTTGTTAACGATTTCATATTTTGGTGCAAGAATTGCTCTTGCACACAACCAATGATCACAATTTAAATTTAGTTGTAAGTCTGGGTAAACTTTAGCAATGAGCTCCACATCATTTTCCACCAAATTACAGAATTCCCCTGTAAGTAAAATACAGCCTTCAGCATCCGTGTCCAAACGTCCATCGCCAATTTTCAATAGTGTCTCTGCGTAATGTCCTGAATCTACGTCATTATAAAGGTGGACTCTCATATTCGTTGTTAGGCTGAATTTTTTCACTTTTGCCCACAATCTTGATGACTTGAGACAGGCTTTGATTTCATCTGCATGTGTGCCCCTCTGGATCACCGGTAGAGTTTGTCGGAAGTCACCAGCCAGTAAAACTACCATTCCTCCCATAATATCTGTACTGTCTCGCAAGTCCTGAAGAGTTTGGTTTAACGCCTCTATAGCTTTTTTGTGGGACATCGTACTTTCGTCCCACACTAAAAGTTTACATTGTCGTAGCATCATACCTCGAGAGCTATTTTTGCTGAAATGAATAATACCAAACTTCTTACGACAATTTTGTCATTTACCATAACGGGGTGAACAGACAGAGCTTAATTAGCTGAATATAATCATTTTTAATCATTTTAAGATAGATGTGCCTAAAATAACTCGGGAACAGATTTTTATTCGGGATATCAGATTTTCTTCTGGGATACCGCAGGTCCCTTTTTCTGTACTCCAGGCATCATGTTGCAATTAATTTATTCATATCAGTAGGCCGAGTTGTTAAGCTGGACGACCGTCTAACAGTTATTTTTTTCTATCCGTCAGGAAAATTACTTTTTTTCTGGATGAAAGGTACCCTATGTCCTTTTCTGTACCCATGACAACGTGTATGCGAAATTTCATGATGATCGGTCGAGTAGTTTAGGCGTGAAAGCGTAACAAACAATAACAAACAAACAAACAAACAAACTCACATTCACATTTTTTCTGGATGAAAGGTACCCTATATCCTTTTCTGTACCCATGACAACGTGTATGCGAAATTTCATGATGATCGGTCGAGTAGTTTAGGCGTGAAAGCGTAACAAACAATAACAAACAAACAAACAAACAAACTCACATTCACATTTTTTCTGGATGAAAGGTACCCTATGTCCTTTTCTGTACCCATGACAACGTGTATGCGAAATTTCATGATGATCGGTCGAGTAGTTTAGGCGTGAAAGCGTAACAAACAAAAACAAACAAACAAACAAACTCACATTAGCATTTTTTTCTGGATGAAAGGTACCCTATGTCCTTTTATGTACCCATGACAACGTGTATGCGAAATTTCATGATGATCGGTAGAGTAGTTTAAGCGTGAAAGCGTAACAAACAAACAAACAAACAAACAAACTCACATTCGCATTTATAATAGTAAGGATTGTATTGTTACAACTAGTACGCATTGTGTTAAAATGATTAAAATTAGTATTTTTAACATTTGGACAACAAATATTTAGCAAAAATATATTTCTAATTTTAAGAATTAGTTTCAAAGAGTAAAAACTATTAAATATATTTGATCTTACAACCCTTTTACGCATAGTTTCAGTAAAAAAAATTTTTAGTTTAAAGTTAATTCGTAAAGTCGTCGAAAATCTTTAACTACAATTTTCAAAAGTTTGGTGTGCAAATCTAGAGGTCCAAAGTTTCATCTTATTATCCTATTCGTATACTCCATTCACGGTAGTAATTACTCTCGGAAAGGTCTTTTTTCCTACCAATATACTACTATATAATAGATTTCTGGTAGGGGAAAAGGCCTTTCAGAAAACAATTCCTCCGCTGAACAGACTTTACGTTGCATTCGCGTAGTTGCACTAATGAAAGAATATGATAAAGGTAGATCTTAGAGGAAATGTACAGTACCTGCAGGTGAGTAGAAGGAGTGTAAGAAACTAGTCAGGAAAAACAAGCTCAGTACGCTAAGTTGGAATTCAAACATCAACCTCTAAGTCACTGGTAAGCCAGATAATATGCCACTGGCCTACTCCTTTCATTGAATGCCCACCAGTGCGAGTTGATTATATAAAAAAAAGTTGTTGGCTTCATGCTGTGTGCAATATGGTTTGAATCTTAGCTGGGTTGAAGTTTACTAGTCATCATGTAAATGTGAAAACAGATTAATAATTTACAAGTTCACTATAAATGTGAACCTATACGCTAATGATAACCTGTATAGACACACGTATAGAAAAACAAAACAAAGCCAGTATGCAAAAGCAATGAACCACTTTGGTACCTACTTGACTAACCTGGGCAATCCACTTGGTATCATAGTCGAAAGAAACGGTCAACCTTTTCTTACCCTGACCAAACATCAATATTTGACTACCTCACATAAATAGCATGAAGAAAAAAAAAACAAATAAAAGGGGAAAAAAAAAGACTTCACACTTCGGTGTCTGATAACATTTTATATATATGAAAAAAACCAACAGTGACGTTTCGTGGGACCGTATTCCAACGCGAACGTGTTTCTGGCCCGCACAAATAGGATCATGAAAATGTTGCGGCAGCCTCGCTATTGGTTGGCGTGCACTTTACCAGCCAGATCCCGTACAAACCGGAAAAGAGAGATGGGGTTTGGGAAGTAAGCTCTGTTTTCATTCCTTCTGTTTACCATCCCATCCCTCTCGTGGTCCCGTTCCAAAGAAACGTGCGAACTGAAGAAGACATCGCTCTTTGGCGAGACAAACGACCGCAACATGTCGGGACCACAAGCCATTACACCAGTCACAGTCCGAGGCCTATTTCACACAACGTCCCTTTCTTTGAACATTGCATTTTCCTTTGCATGTCTCTCAGCTTTCCGTTTATTTTGCTTTACTCAATATCTCAATCTCATCTGTTTTCATCCGATTCCTCTATGTGTCTGTACATGGAGCGCTTGTGTCTGTGTATTTAATTGTTCTTACTAACTAAACATTTTGTAAAATGGACGCGGATGTGAGTATATTTTAACTTGGTTCGAAGAGAGCAGAGATTACGATCAAGCCCTTTTAATTCACACTAGATACACCCTTTTTGTAGGGGTGGAACAAAGATAACTGTTGATCACATATAATTCACACTAAATACACCCACTTTGTAGGGATGGAACAAGGATTTCTGTTGAGCACTTTTAATTCACACTAAATATACCCCCTTTTTAGGGATGGAGCAAGGATAATTGTTGATCACATATAATTCACACTAAATACACCCACTTTGTAGGGATGGAACAAGGATTTCTGTTGATTACATATAATTCACACTAAATACACCCACTTTGTTGGGATGGAACAAGGATTTCTCTTATGCACTTTTAATTCACACTAAATATATCCCCTTTTTAGGGATGGAGCAAGGATTGCTGTTGATTACATATAATTCACATTAAATACACCCACTTTGTTGAGATGGAACAAGGATTTCTCTTATGCACTTTTAATTCACACTAAATATACCCCCTTTTTAGGGATGGAGCCAGGATTGCTGTTGAGCATTTCTAATTCACACTAGATATGTCCCCTTTTTAGGGATAGAACAAGGATTGCTGTTGAGCACTTTTAATTCACACTAAATATACCCGCTTTGTAAGGATGGAACAAGGATTGCTGTTGAGCACTTTTAATTCACACTAAATATACCCGCTTTGTAAGGATGGAACAAGGATTACTGTTAAGCACTTTTAACTCAATCTAAGTATACCTCCTATATAGGATTGCTGCTGAAAATTTTCAATTCAACCTAGATATACCTCCTATATAAGATTGCTAGTGAGCACTTTTAATTAAACCTATGTATACCTCTTATATAGGTTTGCTGGTTAGCACTTTTAATTCAAATATAGGATTGCTGCTGAACACTTTTAATTCACACTATATATACCCCGGTACGCAGCAAAGAATGCTGACAAACACTTATGTGTCAGCGTATGTGATCTCCACTGAGCCCCACAGAGCAAAATATAATTGGCCGACTGAAAGTGAACCAAATCTAATCGCGGCCATGCGTAAGCAAAGTCTGTTTTGTGCTAACCACCCAATTCCCCCATATCATCGCTTTTCTATCCTCCC
>CABFWO010000162.1:276808-305960 GCA_902155825.1 Timema genevievae | reverse complement strand
CCGATCTTATCTTTGTTCCTCGCTCCTATTCCTACTGGCTGTGTTTATCGACGGAGCTGAGCTCACTGCTAAAGAGAAGTTTATGAATTCAGTCCGTGTACGCTTTCATGCCCCTGTCTTCTCAATGGAGCACGATATTGCAAAGTAATTTCAAACGAATAGAAATGCGGGGAAGAGCAGATGGCCGCCAGACTTGTGACAAAAACGAATAAGAACACAACTTCATCCTACGTGTCTGCCTTTATGTAACAGCATATTTTATATTGGATGGTTTTTACTCTGGTTGGGTAGTACGCACACGCAGGATAAAAAATCAACTTCAACTACTGTCTCACTATGAGCTCCTAAATCAAATCCAAGTTTAAAGCCGTTGCCTACCTGTGACGTCACAGCACGTCAAGATAGGATTTGCCATGTCGGTAAATCTACGTTCTATTCATCGAGTTAAAGATATAACGTCAAAAAAAATTAATTCTTAAGTAATTTAAAAAATAGTCTTACAATGTCACAAAAAACATTTTTTTATCTTGAAGTAGTTTTTTTTGTCAACGTACTTTTTTTTATAAACCATCTATAACTCAAGTTATTTGGCTTAGTCATGAAAATGGCACGTAGGAATCTTCCCGTCAAGATGTAAATTAAAAATGTTCGTGGTAGCATAGAATATAATAGAACAGAATAGAAAAATAAAAAAAGGTAATTTTAATAAGCAAGTTAATGTTTTCAATAGTGTCTGTGTAAACTCGTCAGAGGAAGAGAGTAAGTGTTATCAGTAGATAAACAAGAGGCCTCACAGCTGCTCATTTTCTTTCCTCTTTTTTTTATTTCGTATATTGGCGTCTAAATTCTGATAGTGCTCATTTTGATTAAGTAGGACCTACGTCAAGTTAAGATGCAACCCTCTCCGTAAAACAGATTTGAAATCTCCAAGCAGGCGACGTCGTTAAGGCTTAGATTCTTGCAACGGTGATCTCATGGTTTAGGCGTCAAGTTTCCAAATATACAGGTTTAACTGTGACGTAGGAATCAAGGTTAGAATTTCGGCTGGTGTACAGTGGGAGTTGATTTCCCCATTCCTTATTCAGTGTAGCTAAGTTACCCTTATTAATCTAATTACTAAGGAAAAAAGTTGTTATCAGCCTTGGTGTTGAACACATTAATTAAAATAAACATAAGAGTATGCGCCGTGAAGGTGGCCGTTTAATAAACTAGGTGACATGAACAGCCTCTTGAGAATATTTCGTGGTGTTTTATTTCCATTATGTTAGCTATTTACCGTTACTATAATTAAATTCACCATCAGTGTGATTATAATACCCAAGGTGGTCAATTTATCGCTTTGATAAAGGAAATAGAATCATTTTTATTTTGATTACTGCTTGAAATTGACATGCTTTCAGTAATAAGCTCAAGTGATACTCTTCGTTATAAGCGATTTAAATTATCTTGTCTTTTGGAGAAGGATCAGGATCTGTAATAGGATATTTCACCATGAATGAATTTGATTTTGTTTATGTTTATTAGCTATTGTTTGTCCTATTTTGACATGTTAATAAATTCCTATTAAACTCAGGCGAAACGTATTTTAATTAATTTTAATCAATGTAAGAGAAAAAATATTCTAAAAATATATTTTAAATTAATTATAACTAAAATATTCACTTAAATAATGAAGCGCTTTTTGTTTTTAAATATTTGTAAATCTCTTATACTAGAATTGTGGGTCCAAAAAATATAAAAAACTAAATCCAAAAATGTTTTGGTGGGTGCTTATGTATGTTTGATCGAGAACTATCAACTAAATGCCCTTTCATAAAAATACCATATATTCTAGTAAGCTTATTGTTTAGTATAAATTAATATCAGATTAATTTAAGTTATGTGATTAACTAATGCAGTGATCAGAAATAAATTTCCGGCAAAAAAAAAAGCTTTACGTCACATGAGAAGTCTTTAGCGAAGTTTAGCGCTTACTACCGCTACCTACTCAAACTGCAGTAGTGTTGTTTAAATAAAAAGTTTTACGGGCTACCCGAACCCTTAACTAAAGGGGCGGTGAATCAAGGGCAACTATCGTTATATAAATTGCTCGTTTTATTTGCAGCTCTTAAGGGGCCTCTATCACCTCGTCGGGACTTAAACTTGTTTACGGCGTTAAACTTGCCCTTCTATTGTCGGCTAGTAACGACTTGATCCAGGATAAACTTTCAGTCGTTGGAATTTTTTTTTTTTACTTGCTTATCGGTAAAATTGATCCTGAGAGGGAAAGTTACTACTCGTCTGAGAAGTGATGAGTGATGACAAATTTCAGGCTACAATAATATTGGGCAAGACAAATATATTATTAAAAGTAGAGTGAGCCCATTGACATAAATTTGTCATCCAGGTATAATATTGAGGGTATTTAAAAGTGTGTGTCCAAATCAAATGATAATACCAACACACCGCATGGCCACGTGCTCTAAGGCGTCACACTCGCAATAAACTAAATTTCCGATGACGGAGAGATTGAGTTCGATCCCGGTAGAGTGTATTAAAAGTGGTTTTTCCTAAATTGTTTCCCACTTTTCCCATGTAGATGCGGGTACACTTAATATAAATATTGTCTTCCCAATCCCTAACACATTAGCGTACAACCTGAATGGGTAGTAAGAAGCAGTGCTAAAAAAAAAGCCATTACAACAAACACCACTATCTAGCATAACATAGTTCAGAATGTAGTGTAATACTCGTAGATGAACTAAAGATGTAAAAGGTAGAATTTAGAAGAAATGAGGCCACATCTGCGTGGAGAAAGAGTGAGAGACTAATTAGGAAAAACTATCTCAGCACATCCAGCCGGGATTCGAGCAACAACCTTCCCGTCACCAACAAACCAGATCATATAAGACTGAAGCCTTAATCCACGTACCCAACGATGTGGGTTTTGTTTATTTATTTTACAACATCCCGCATATGTGATCAAGAGGATTAAATGCTAAGCTTGCATGGTCCAGTTTTATAGTGAGGTAGAGGCTGTAGTTTGAGCCCCAGCCAGATGTTATATTGAGGGTGTTTTTTCCAAGATAGTTTCCCCAATCTCCCTTCTCGCAAATACGAGTATATCTCTAATTAATTCTACATTAATACTCCCTGCCTCACATTCTTAGTTTTTTAATTTGAGGTATTTTAGTTCTGAACCGATTGATTATATTAGCACACGACTTATAAACTAACATAAATCTATAAAACACACAACATCCAGCTCTTGGCCGTTAATTAATCGCTGTGAAAGCAGAAGCCCACATTTAACCAATTATATCTATTTTCAGCATTGCTGGGAATTCAGCCCAGGACCCTTAGAAGGAAGAAATATTACCTTTTTAAGCACCACGCCTTACTACCCGTTCAGATTTTAAGCATACGTATTAATTATGCTAATGAGTTAGGGAAGAGGAAAGGTGAGTTTGGAGGAAGTGTAACCAGATTTGTTTGGGGAGAGTGGGAAACTTTAGGGAAAACCACCCTCAGTACACCCAACCACTCACGTAGTTAATAGGTGTATAGCCTGAACGATTAGTATGACGCTTGGGGGAGGGGGGATCATAAGGATTTGGACTGAAAAGCGCAAGAGAGAGCGAGAGACTGAGCATCTGCGTGGCCTAACTGGCAAGCGCGTAAATAGCAGATAGCTCTCTAGGCCTATAGTTGTTGATGAGGAAGCAAAGATTCGAATCTTGGCTCAGTTTACTGAGGGTGGTTTTTGACAAGTGATTTATTGTTGTGGTTTTCCCATCCTCTCTCCATGCTAATGGTGATTTTTATTTGTAAAGGCCTACTTTGATTATAATAATGACTTATTTTAACATATCAGTTTTACATACATATCTAAACTATATATAGTTTATGATTTAACCATTAAACAAGTGTGCTAAACCTATCGATAGTTATATAAAAAAAGTCAAATATCATGTCAAATTGATAAGTTTTCCTAGCATTCAATGAACCAACAAACAATAATATTGCCTAGCGCCTGTAAACTAGACTGTTCCAGCTCGAACGCGTGCTTGAAAAATAGAACCAGTTCTATCTTTCAAGCGCGTAGCTTGGGCGCTCCAGTCTGGCCACCTCTCAATACAACTGACGTATTATATTTTATTTTTTAGTTGCTCGCCCAGTCTGGCCGTACACTAATAGGATGAACGACTATACAAAATAGCATCATACTACTTGTTCGGTTTATAACGTAAAATTAGAAGGAGCTACACAAACTGCCGTTGTTTGGCTTTAGATCTCCTAGTGCACTCGTGTTTAAGTAGCCGTGCTACAGCCAAGTGATTCCACTAAACTGTGTATAGACCATAATCTATATCTCTTAGCCTGTTGACTAGGTATGTTCTAGGGGTTAATCTAAACACCATATATATATATATATATATATATATATATATATATATATATATATATATATATATATATTAAGGAAGTGTTGCATTCTACGATATAATGACTCAAGGCTTGCATTCAGGACAAAGGTATACATTTTAGGCACTTCCTATCCAAATTGTAGGAGCACAAACATGACAAACTAGGAAAAAAGGGTCAAAGTGGACATTATATATATATATATATATAATTTTTTCTCATTATTTTTGTGTCTGCTGTTCACCGATGAAGTAGGTTCCACATGTCATAGTACACTCTGTATATATTTATCAACATCATTTAGAATCAAACCCACTTCAGTGGCTGAATGGTCTATGGCATCACTCTCGTATTAGACTAGCCTGCTGATAACCAAGATATCAGGGTTCGAATACCAGTCAGTTCATTCAGTCAGGTAAGTCATTTTTCCAAAATGATTTATTTTACAAAAAATGCAGGTAGATTACTTCTAAAATGCTTCCTTCCTCATCCCTACCCCATTAGAGTAATTATCATATCTGCGTATAAACCGGAGAGGTAGTAAGATGAGGTGATAAAAAAATAGAATCGTGTCAAGGTCTTATTTGACTTATTGTCAAACACACTAGCGGCTTAAGAAAGGACATTGGGTTCAAATAAGAGGAACCATTTTCTGTTTAATAATTGAGTTTTAATGTTTCTCTAGAGCCATTTAACTAAAGTGTACGGAAGGGCAAGTGAATGTTACGAAGAAGATGCGTTCAAGGACTAACGTCCACACTTCAATGATACCCCTATTATTATCGAGTTTGTGGTCCAACTGGGATTTGAAGCAACAACCCTTTAATCTTGCGGTTAGTCACTTGGTGCGAGTCTCTAGGGTAACCCAACGTGAAACTTCTCACTGGGCCATTATATACCAATTTAGAGGTACTTTGTTATCTTGTTCGTGTTGAAAATCAGTGGTTGTCATGGAAACTGAAGGAACGAATGGAGACGTCTCATTTGAATAGTGACGAACTTGGTCCCATGTGACGGTTATTAACACGGATGTTGGAGGGATTCTAAGTGTCACGAGGTTGAGTATTTAGTGTGGCTGACTAGAGAAAGGAAGCGTCCTGGATAAATTATAGATAAATTGAACATACATTTTTTTTAAATAAAAATCAGGACAAAAAATGTATTCAACATGCACTTTTAAAAAGATCATAAGAGTAGATAAAGGTAAATAATGGAGGGAGAAAGAAACCACAAAACTGTTTATTAAATCTTCTTTTTAATTGATAAATCAAGGTATCACTGAGTCACATTAAGTCAAATAATGCCTAAATGAACATTAATCTCATTGTTAATTATAAGGGACAAATTAATGCCACAAAAAAAAATCTGTTTGTGCGCACATACATTTTCATTTTAGCTTTTTTTTTTCTTTCAACTTTCCTTTTTGATTATAAATCTATCTAGGATTTTGTTTGTAAATCACTTCAAACTAATTCGTCAGTACAAAAATTCTAATAATACATAGTATGAAAAGCAAAACGACTCTAACCTAGGAACAAATAATAGGTAATATCAAGAAACGTCTTTGAGAGACGGATGTAACAAAAAAGCAAAAGGCATACAAAAAAAATTAAACCCAAGGAGGAAGTTCCTTGCTCTACACTGGATATCATATATGAGGGGACTGCATGTATACTATTGGGAAACAGCATTGTAAAGTTATTGTTTTCGTGTGGTCAATCTTTTATTAAATAGGGTATAAGAAAAGTTTCACAAGGCTGGTTTGTCGATGTTGCCAGTAGCTCTTTCTTACCCTAGCACACCACCTTCCAACATAACTGAAAGCGAAGAGATTTGGCAACAGCTAACTCGATAGAGAGTGAAGACAAAGTCTTTCTCCGGAAGATCTGTAGTTCCCTCAGCGATTTTATTAGGTTGAATTCGAAATATTTTCTCTAACTTCAAATAGAAGTAATTTTGGAAGTTTGTACTTTATTTAAAAAAAAACAGTATCTATGGATGTAATACCACGTGTTCTGTAAGACAGCAGAACATCATTCCAAATAGTACTGTCATACAAAAAAAATAAAAAATCGGGTGTTGCTGTGTCGGTTCACGGCCGGAGGGGTTTTACGTGAATACGCTGCACCGCTTCCAATTTATTTTGCTCCCGATAATTACTTATTCATTCCGACCCAGAAAATGGGGTATTATTGGATAGCTGACGAGCTGTTCCTTCCCGTCGTATACGTTGGCATATTTCTGGCTGGTTTTCCAGCGAGTATAGGTGGACATTGTGAAATTTCTAAAAAAAAATTTAACTTCAATCCATATTTTCTTCACCAACACTGTAATTTAATGTAAGTATTATTGGTTAAATCAATAGATCTTGACGAGAGCTGTTTATTGAGACTAAAACGAGCGTCGTACCACGACAGAGTGAGAAGTTATACTTGGTGGAAGTTTCAGAGACGCGGCGGGTTGTACAAAAAATGGCGGACCCCCCCCCCCTTCCCCCCTAACACCCGCTTGGCGCGGTGCGATATCTGAAGGTCAGTGACGAATCTTTATTTCCTCAGATATCGAATGGTAACAGTTTGGTTTGGCTACCTTTAATACGTTATAAATTAATAAGCCAAACCTTATCGAATTATTTCGTTACACTCAACTTCTGGTCTCGTAACCCCCCTAGTACTGTTCTGAATTTAAAGACGTATTCACGTCTAAAGCAGTACTGATGGTCAACCTAGTAAAGGGAACATCTTAGTGAAGGCTGGATATAATATAATGTTTTGCCTTTAAATGTGTTTAAAACGTGCATATTGTTTTACTACTCATTTGGGATATCCGTATGGATAAGTTATTAGAATAGGGTTAAAGAAGGTACAATTTATACAAATGTACCTAAATTTGTGGGGAAGGAGGTTGGGAAACAACATAGATTAAATTGTCAAATCACCTCAGTACACCCGGCTGGTATTAGAACCTCGACCTCTCCATCACTATCAAACTAGACAATACGAGACTTGAGCCTTTGCCGGCGTGCCCACCCGAAATATCCATCCCTTTGTTTTAAAAAGAAAAATGGTTGATCATTTACTTAAAACTTCACCCTCCTCCTGTTTTCTTAAGAGTTTAAATTTTAAGCTGTGCATTGGTAGTTCGTAGGCCTATTATTAAAATCTTATTTTCCCAATTATTTAATTTATTATTGAAAACTAGTGAAGCAGAACCAATATAATATTATTTTAGCATATTTAAATGATGGCTATAGTGACTAGATCTACTTGCTATCCAGTATAAGGACACGTGATTTAAGATGTTGAAGATTTAAAAAAAAATTCTCTTTAAAGAGGGTGGAGTGTAAAACCTGATTTCCTAACTCAAAGTAAAGCAGGTTAGCGCTGAGCTAGAGATCTTCTGGGAATTAAACACAAAAAATAAAAGAATACAAAAACTTGCTTTAAAAATCTAATAAACGTTCACCAACCCCAGATATTATTAAATAATAGAGCCAGTTCAAGATATAAAACATATTTATGAAAGTTCAAACAAAACAACTGTGATGAAACATCTAAGGCATCAAACAGTTATTTCATCCGCTTATTTTATTTAATTCAAAAAGAAAATAAAAATTTTGAAACAGCCGTATCCAAACAAACAAGCCTTAGAAAAAGTACGTTTAGGGAAATTTAAGATTATTAAAACGAAACCCAAGAAAGCAATGGTAAAAAATATCCAAATGAAAATCTAAGGTCGCTTTTGACCTCCCCTACCCCATCCCCACTTTTTTATTTCTACTTCATCTCTTCTTTTTTTTTTAAAAAAAAAGAGATGTGGTGGCATTGTCTAATAAGGTGTAGCGTCATGCAGAAAGAAAGGCGCCGTTGCGAAGAGTGTAAGGGTTGAATGGGGCCAAAAGGAAGGCGAGAGGGGACAAATAGGACGAGATAATGCTATTCAGGACGCCACTTCAAGCAAAAGTTGGCTTTACTGCTGTCTCCATAGGGCCTTTAACCACACAGACCGCACACCCAACTTCAAAAACTGAAACACATTTGACGTACTACTACAACTCAAAAGTCGCTTGTCCAACTCTGTCCATCATGTTTGAACTATTTTATTGCTTTTCTGGTTTAGTTTTGACAAATGTGAAACGTGTAAAGTTTTGTAATAATGATTCTTATTTTATCTTCTATATAAATAGAAAGGTAATATATTTTTTATGATTGGTGTTGGTAGCGTACACCTTCTGGAATCAAACCACGGTATAAAACTCGCACACCTTATCCGTCTGTCAATTACTTATGATTGTAATATTTTTCATTGTCAAGTGAAAAAACTCAAAATGAATGTGATTTTTTAATGTTATTATTTTAGTTAGAATAATGTTATGAACATGATTTTAAAATGTAGACCTACTAAAACTTGTATGAATGGACTATTTTATTAGTGTATCATTCCTTGTGGGTTTATTTTAAATATAAATATCTGTTTGTACACGACCTTCAAAACCGTCCTTAAAATACATTTTAAGATTCGGCGTTGTTAATTTAATAAACAATATATGCTGATAAAGCACATTGAAACAAATTACCAAACCTAATAAATAAAAAAGTACTTTATACACAGGACAGTTTAAATAAAAAATCACGTATAAAGAGAAGAATAAATCTCAGTAATTGCCAAAGCGAGTACGTCAGCGGCATAGAATAAAACGTGTTTTAACACAAAAGTGGTAGAGTAAACATGGGGGGAACACACAGCCATACATACTCTTGACGGGGTTAGTTGCTCTTTTGTTTGGCTGACAATAATAATACTGCAGTGCACCTACCTCTTCATCTGACAGAAAGCTCGGGGGGAGAGGGAGAAGAGAAACGAGCAACGTTGTAGGTGAGATAAACAAGAGAGAGAGAGATAGGACGTGTGAGCGAGGTTATAAGAGAGTGTGAGATAGCTACCTGGAGAATAAGAGAATGAGTGGCAATATGAAATATACTGAGAAAATATACCTTCTCGTTTATGAAAAGAGTATGAGAACTGGGAGGGTTAGAGGGATGTTGAAAAATAAGGTTTTATATAGAGCTTATGATAAAAAGAAATCAGAGTGGAAAATGTATAATGCTAAAGGCGAACGAGAGCGGGAATGGTAAATTAAGTATGAAAAAGAAAGTGTTTAAGAAGAAAAATTATGAGTTAGAGAAACAGAAAATGTGAAGATTAAAGAGAATTAAAAGATAGAAAAGCATATGCGTAGTGATATAAAGAGGCACACATTCAGACTGTCGCTAGAAGGGAAGGTGTAAGGACTATAGGACTATGAAGGAGAAAAAGCGAGATAGTAGCGGATACATAAAGAGAGAGAGAAACATACAGAACGATGGTCAAGAAAAACATCACACGGGCTCTCGTATTTACCTACCCATGGTTGTATAACTGTCACCCCCCACCTTTCTTCCCCAAACAACGAGGGAATAAAAAAAAGAGTACAGTGTTGGATTTAATTCACACCTTGGTTTCGGATTGTTTATTTCCTCAATAAATAATGATTTGTTGTTGTTAATTGAATCACCGAAGGGCCCGTGTAACATAAAAAGTTTCAATTTGGTATAGGTTTTTACCTTAACTTCTCTCTTCTAGTAGATAAATTTGACCAGAGCTAGTAGATTTAATAGTGGAATTAGGATTAACTGCTTCTGGATAGTGTAATGTGCTTTTATTCATACTATACATAATTATATACATACTATATATATATATAAGTTTATATTAAAAAAAAGAAGAATAGCGAACAAAATCAAAAGCCTTAAAAATATGAAAAAGATAAATATCTCTCACGCAGCTAGCTGTCAAAATCGACACAGCCTGTCGAAACTGACGGGTTCATAACCAATCCTTTGGCGCATGAATATGTGAAAGTATCTCTAGTAACTCTATAGCCATCAGATAAGTGTCAATAAATGATGGACTGATTTACAGAATATTCAGACCTGCCTCCTTGGCTCAATAGGAGGGGAGGTCGATGCCAAAAGGAATCTAAAATGTCAATGTTGTGGTAGTGTTCGTTATAAAAATCATTTAGTACGGTTAGTATTCCTGCCGTTAGGATACGGTGCCCTGGATGAGGTAAGTATTAAATATATGTGCCACTGTCATACGCGTAGTAAAATGGGGAAGAGAGGCCTTTAAGAGTTTCTCCCACTACCATGAAACATCAACTAATTCAAAATTTAAGATGTGCTATTTTTAATTCTTAAGTGTCTAGCTCACCTTGTGGACAACGTCTAACTTAAGTAGGTGATAGGCTTAAAGCTTAAACTAGACTTTGGATGTCGGATTGGGGAAGAATTTTTCTGTAGTTCTGTATACAGTAGAATTGAGACCAGTGAAACTGTTTTACAATACTGTAGGCCTCTATTTAAAAAAATACAACCTTAATCGAAAATTGATATATTTTTTAAATTAATAAGCTACTATCTTGATCCCATTTTCACTGTCGTCAAGTGAAGAGTACAGAAAAATGCACCTCAACAATATGTTTTCGGACTCGAAATCAATCATTTATCTAAATTCCTGATTTATCGGCTGTGAGATGGGCTTTTAAATCATAATAACGTATTCCATGAATTATTGTAATCTGTATTCATTCAACGCAAGAAATCGTCTGAATTAAGTCATCCAAGTTTTTTTTTTTATTTAGCATCGCGTCTTACTACCCGTTCGGGTTATACGCTTAAGCACTAATTACGCTAATGGATTAGGAATTGGGAGGTTTGAACTTAGAGGAAGTGAACCCACATTTGCGTGGAGGGAGAGTGGAAAACCATTTAGGAAAAACCACCCCCAGTTCACCCGACCGAGATTCGAACCTCGATCTCCCCGTCCTCGGCGGTCAAGCTCAACACGACTGGCGCGTTAGCCAACTACGCCACCGAGGCGGGTATATCTTCCAAGTTAATGGGTGGTCAGCTGCAGATGGTTATTTTCATGGCCTATGTTTTCGAGGATCATACAGCATGAACCTGTTGATTTAAGTAAGATACGCAAGCCAACGTTATTTTTACATCATTGTTAAAAGAACGAACGAGTGATTTACTTGCTCCCACTCTCTTATCCCCATGAATTAAATCATAAGTACGGACGTTTGGCTGATATAGCTCAATGTTTAGAACATGACTGGCTGATATGATATAGCTCAATGTTTAGAACATGACTGGCTGATATGATATAGCTCAATGTTTAGAACATTCCTGGCTGATATGATATAGCTCAATGTTTAGAACATGACTGGCTGATATGATATAGCTCAATGTTTAGAACATGCCTGGCTGATATAGCTTATATTTAGAACATGCCTGGCTGATATAACTCAATGTTTAGAACATGGTTGGCTCATATAACTCAATGCTTAGAACATGGTTGGCTGATATAACTCAATGTTTAAAACATGGTTGGCTGATATAACGCAATGTTTAGAACATGCCTGGCTTATATAAAACAATGTTTAAAATGTAGACGTCAGTTATCCAAATAAAACAAATGCGTCGATGGCAATATTTATTATTCACACTCACACAAATCAACAACGGTATAGGACTAGCTGTTTAAAATGTACATAGATTTGATGAGTGTTGCCTGTCAAATACACGCTCCTATTCCAAATAAAAATTTAACTGAATGGCTTTTATTTATAACTGATGCAATGATTCGCTATGGGTGGAGTTGAGGCCAGGATTCAACTCCCAGCCTAGCGCATTGATCTGACCCGGACCCTAATGGGATGTACTACCCTCTTGTGACGTCACGGCAGGTTAAGATAGGATCTCCCATGTTAACTCATTTACGTTTTACTCAGCGAGTTTTAAATATAACGATGAAATAAAAACCATAAATTCTTAAATAATTCTGAAAATAGTCCTACAGTGCCACAAAATTGTTATTTTTTTTATTTTTAAGTAGGTAGTTTTATGTAAACGATTTTTTTTATAAATCCTCTATAATAGGCTATTTGTCTTGGTCACGAAAATGGTCTGTATGAATCTTCCTGCCAGGATGTAGATTAAAAAAGTCCGTGGTAGCATGTCTATCTAGAATAGGAAACAAGGAAATTGTAGAATTAAAAAGCAAGTCAATGTTTTCCAGGTGCAAATATTAAAGTGGCTGTATAAACTCGTCAGAGGAAGAGGGAAAGGGTTTTCAGAACATAGTCAAGAGCACTCTCAGGGTTAACTTCTCATTTATTCCCTCTATTTATATTTTGTACACTGGTGTCAAAGTGTGATAGTGCTTAGACTGCCCAAGATGCAACCCGCTTCGCAAAATAGCTTTGAAATCTCCAAGTAGGCTATGTCGTTCAGGCGAATTACAAACTGCAACGGTGTGTACACGGCCTGAGGTGTCAAGTCCACAAATATTGGATTGTTGGCGACAGAGAGGTTCAGGCGAAAATTTCTATCTGGTACAATGGAGATAGTTTTCTTCATTTCATATTTCAATGTAGTTTTTCTATTCCCTCTCTACGCTAATATATATTTACTTCCACCAAATGGTCGTCATATATTGTGTTAAGTTATTAATAACCATGGGGCTAAGTTTATCTGTGAAAAAAACCCACAGATATGGAGTTTCTCTTTTAGAGCAGTGTTTTCCAAACTTTCACAAATAGCGTACCCAGTTCAAGCCCATGGCCTTACCAAAGGACCACTTACAGCTCTTTATTGAAATAGGAACTAAAATACCTGGTGTGTAATAAACAGTACTTAAAAATACTCACTCAAAATTTTAATAAAGCCCTAGTCGTAAGTCAAACAAAGCCGTGACAGAGGATAATAAAGGCATGAGTCAAAGTCCATTGTGTCACGTCACATTCGCGTATTCTTGCGGTACGCACAATATGACAGTTTAGGAAACATTTCCTTAGAGTAGCTACAGGTAGTTCTCCTACAGCACGTGTTTTTACTACGCAAGTTTGATGTAACAATATCATAAAGGTAGGGATAGTTATTTCGATAACGCGATACCAAAAGTCTATTACGCAATTCCCAACTCCCCGCATCTATTGCATTGCCCTCTCACCACTGCTTTCGCGTGGATCACGTGTACGCGAGTGTTGGTTTCTTTGACTCTCCGCACTAGTTACCTATTTCGCCACCACTTGTGCTGTAATCGCGCTTCATATAGTCTGCTTCAGACTGTTTTCAGCTTGATTCTCATTAACATTGTAAGAATACTTCTACTTTTCTATGGAGTGTGTTTATGCCATTGTGGGTAATTTATCGCGAGCGTATTGTCTATTTTTGAGTTTAATATAACATCTAACCAAAATGAACAATAAAATAAGTCAAACTACGAGCATAAAGTAATTTTTTATAGATCTGGTCAGTACCTACTTCCTCTGACATTTTTTATCACTGCGTCTATTGCCTTTTCTGGTTTTAAGCATACGCAGTATATACTAATTACGATATTGTGATGGGATGAGAAAGGTTGAATAGAGAGGAAGTGTACCTGCATTTGTGTATAGGAAAAGTGAAAAATCATTTAGGAAAAATTTCTCTCAGTACATTCGACTGGGATTCGAACCCTAATCTCCCTGTCATCTGCATTCTAGTTTATTGTGAAAGTTACGCCTTAGACCATGCGACCACCTCCCTTTCTTTTCCCGTATAACTAATATTGTCTATAATGCAATTTTTAGATAACGCGTGGTTTTTCCAGAACGCAACTATCGCGTTGTAGGAGAACTTTCTGTATAGTGGGATGATACTTGGTATGTATATGGTAGTTAGTTATACATGGTACTGGGACTAATTTAGTATTCTCACACGTCAAATTATATATTCTGATTCTGTCCCTTTTGATGAATAATAGCAATGCATTAAGATAATGAGTGTTACATTTTGTCAATGTTGGCAGCAAGAAGATATCTTTTATATATCTTCTGAATCTAGTATCGTATCAGGATTTCACATTAGATAAAGTCACTGATAGCTAACTGGCACAATGGAACGGAGTACATTTGTATTCAACACATTCTAGACATCAGTAAAAAGCACCCGTGCCTTTTAATTTCCTTTAGAAAAAAACACCCATAGATCTAACTTGAAGCGTCGTTTCCCACCTCTCCCTACACACGATATCGCCCCCTCTACCTACCCCCAACCCACCCTCTCACAACCTAGAGGCGTTCATTCCGCCGAGGGTTACAAGAGAAGTCCCTTTGATAACAACTGTGCCGAGCATAAAAATGTCAGCTCGGATATATTTATGAGACACTTCCCTATTTTGTTAACAAAGCGTTTCCTCCTCGCCAAGTCATAACCCAGTCTTGTTCATACTTGGTACTTCCATATAAAGTGAAGTACTTAACAGCCCGCGCCGGACAAGGTAATTACAAATAGCGAGGATGGTGTCCATGCCATGTGTGTTCTGTTTATGAGGGAAAGTTGTGGATTATGGAGCTTCATTTGTTTCCCAGTGCATCTCTTATCTGACCCCTCACCAGCCCCCCTTCCCCTCTCAAAAGCATCTACTAAGGTCATAGCAGTTGACCATATACATGAGGGCCCCCCCACCCCCCCGGTTCCATCTCAAAGGATAGATACGAATAAAAATAGTCGATATTATTTACTATTTATATAAGCGCTGTCTTGAATTAAAATGGTAAAAACCCGCACTCGTACTAAACGTCCAAGCTAGGCTAGTCTGGTTTTCTGGTGACGAGAATGTCCAGGTTCGAATATAGGTCAGGTGTAATGAAGGTGTTTTCTACTTAGTGGTTTCTCACTATCCCACCATGAAAATTCGGGTACAGTTACTTTACATTTCATCTCCTTAATCTCTACTCCATTAGTTTTTCAAAAAATAAAATAAAATAAATTCTAGATATCCCACAACTCCAAACAAAGCCTGCTTCTAATTATGCTAGTTTTGACTAGCGATCATCTATTTTATATATATTTTATATAAAGTTATATACATATATAATTACAATATTTAGTTATTTATTTTTACTTTGAAATTAGATATTTTATTAGTCTACAATTTACATGATGCGTGAAACTATGTCTACGTAGGCCTATACGTTCCACAAGGGCCCCCGAGAATCTGACCAATTTCCTCCCGGCCTGATTATCTCTTTGTGTATCGAACGCCATAATAACGACTTTTAAACGACTGCAATAACTGTGGGGCAAAATGTCCAACGGATAAATACCACCATCCTCGCGATGGGTCTAGCAAGAACTCGCGTACAAATCTGGGTATTGGTCACTCTCTTCCTTCTCTTTCTAACGGTGAGCACATGGTACATCTGTCACATACACGATGCACGAACAATGGACGCCATGACTATCTACCGTTACAAGCAAGGCAGAGATTAATACCCCTCTAGCTAGAGCCTACTGTTTCAATCATAGGTTCATCATGGTCCGTCAACCCAACCCTCTCTGTCCTCAGGCTACCGAGAGATGCCGCGCGGATCGATGGGAGTCTTCTCGTTTAAATGAAAGCAGCTACAGGAGAAAGGAAGAAATGGGGGAAGATATTTTACAAACTGAAACAAGAACGCCAAAACCATAAAAGTAATTAAGTTTATATTTGGTTTTTAAAAAAAACCTTTGTTTACTTCTAGACCGTGCTAAGCCCGGAATTTGTAAACTGACTTTTCACACTACCTTTTATTACAATCTTTTAGGGTTCATTTCGCTAAGCTTATTAAATTGTAATTTGATCTTGAAAACTTTCAAGAGCCCATATTTTACGGCTGATTAAACAGGTTAGTAGATACATGGTTGCTCTCTAACGAGGGATTACATCGAAGTAGGGCTTTCTCCATTAGTCTCTTGATGGCAGTGAATTTTGGATCATTGAAAAAAAATATTTTAAATAATAGTTTTCTAAATTTGTTGAGTATTTTTTTTTAATATGGCACAGTTATTTCACTGGTATAAATTTCACAATTTTCTATTGAAGACTACAACTAATCACACTACGATGTGTCGTCTGACTTCAGGTGTGTTACCTAAATTACACACCATCCGTTATCCTTGGGGTGAAACGAGTCCTTCAAAAACCTCTTTCTCCCCAAAATTATACCTAACTAGGGTAGCTTGAACCTGTCATCGCATCATTGTGTGATTTTCGGTATTTGACTTGAAAAGAAAAAGGTAAAGATTAGCCTATATTAGGGAAACAGTTTTACATATCTTAAAAAATACAACTAAATTATTTAAAAAAACAACTAAACTTATCCCAATATCTTTGTAAATTGAATAAAGCTGAAAAAACGCAATTGATGCATTTACTAGTTCAAGCGTGATCATTTACCAGCTAAGAGAAAGTGCATCTACATTAGCATGGAGAGAGAATAGGAAACCATTATAGATAGGTCGCATTTGGAAAACTATCTCCGCTCGAGATATATACAGTGCCTAAACCTCCCTCTTATGAGAAAACCAAACTATATTATCATTCTGAAAATTGAAAAATGACACCTGGACACGGGAATCGAACCCGGGACCCGTGTCCAGGTGTCATTTTTCAATTTTCAGAATGATATCTAACTGAACCAACTACCATTAATATAGCTTCGGCTATTTACACTTAACAAACTATATTAGCTTGACAATTTTGTTATAAATATACTTAAATGAAATTAGAGAGTTTAATATCAAATTGAATCCCTTGAAAAATATATTCCCCTTTAAAACCCCACACACTTGTCAGTTTGTCATTTTTAGTATGGGATTACGACACAAGTCAAGCGTTAAAAAGAGGATAAAATAATCACATCGAAAGTCAAATATGTACAGTACACTGTTTTTTTAATTACATTTGTTAAATGCTGAAGTGTTTTCCAAATTTAGTCGTGCATTCAATTTGAATCCAATTAGTTATACTAGGAAAAATAATTTGAATTCGTTACAATTTTGTTGAGTGTAATTAATACAAAAAATGTTGTGAGTTATACTATGACGCAATCAAATAACCTACATGCATGCTGCTGTAAAGTTAGTAGATATACAAATTATTGGCTATGTTTGTAGAACAACCAGAGAGCATGTTTTGAACCTAAATAATTTAAAGAATAAATTCATGTTTAGCATGGGGATTCCACAATATTATTATTCATCCCAGATTCAATCTTAAAAAATTTCATTTAAAAAAAAGACACTTAAAGTTTTCACAAGCAAGGCAGAAACACAAAGATATCCAGAACGTGTTTAAACCAAGTGTACACTCTCAAGGAAAAATAAATATAGCATACCCATAGCATACCAACCCTTTTGCTTTCAAGTAAAATACAAACATAATAAATGGTAAAATACAATTGTACGTACTTTTTCATATAGTCTATCGTTTGTGAAAAGATTCTAGAAAATTATTTATTAGTAGACTCCCCTTAGTAAATTTTCCTCAGAAAAACAAATATTTTATTTTTATAAGCTAATGGAACTCTCTCCAGATGTAGATTTTGAGCAAAATTGTTATAGATAATTTCGAAATTTTTCATATGTTCAAAAATCATTCTTTAGTTAATTACTTTGAAATAAATTCCTCTCCGAATTTGTGTTACCATCTGAGGTTTAATCATTCAAACGGCAGCCCAAAAAGGTGTAAGATAATGCTGCATTATTTCTATAAAAACCGCTATACCGATTTTGATATTTACATAGTAGATTGTAAGATTTTAAACGTATTTAGGGAGATTAAAAAAAATCCGAATACATTAAAGTGGACTAATCTTTTTTCTTTCTCCAAGCGATAAGGTCATCCACCATGGTAACAGTTCCGGTTTGGGAGGTTAATAGGCCATCATTACGTGTGTGCTGCTCAGGAGTTTAGGACATGCCTAGGGAGGGGAAGCCATAAATACTGGCCAGTTTATTCTGCCCGGCGTTTTATCGAAATGAAACCCACGAGAAGTTAGAGGGTAGTTATGTGAGAAATGCCTCGGTAGCGTGCGCACGACAAATCAGGCGGCGGGGATCTAAGCGAGGGACCCCCCCGCCCCCCTCAAAAAAACCCTCCCTTTAATGTTAAGGCCATTTATCGAACCAAAGGAGGTTAAAGGGGTGGGGGAAGGAGGAAGGGTGATTTCCTTAAAGTTGCCTAAACAACAACAATCTCCTTTTCTCTCACTAAGAGCTCACGCTACCGTCGTCCTTACTTCCGGTTCTTCCTTGATGATAACAATGGAGGTCAGACTCCCCTAACTTTACAGCTCCACCCCCATTCACCCCTATTCACTCCATATTACTAAAGAGCTGATTATCTGGCACGACAGGACGGGGTGGGTCCTTTGGATCGTGGTCTGTGATCTGAAGGTGGGACAGTCATACCGTCAAATAAACTCCTCATTGAGTTTAAGTATGCCCATCATGTTTGTGATGTGCGAAATCACGAAATGTTAAGAGTTGAGACAATTTCTCACATCAATGGTCACATAAAATTAACGTCATGCTCATCTAGTTTGGTTTCTCTATGGCTGGGAGGTTGGGATTCTATTCCCAGCAGGGTGTACTTAGTTTTATTTTTTACTAAATGGCTACTCTTTAATTTCTGCCTTCATCATAATTACACCATTAGTGTAATTTAACTAGTATGTATATATATATATATGTATATATATATATATATGACGGGGTGAAAGAATTACAATAACAACAAAAGCAGGCTACTTAAAATACTTTCAGCATTTCGAAAAAAAATCAGTTTTGTGGGAGTAAAAGTTCGCGAAATAGACGCTATGGCCTCAAATGTTACGGCTTTCTGTAAAAAAAAATTATATATAAGTACAGTACGTAAATATCTGGGCGTAAACTAGTCTTATAAAAACACTTAAATCTACTTTAAACTTAAAAAAAACCTAAAAAATTGCTATAGTGGGCTATGTATTTAACAAGTTATTTTGTTTGGTAATTGGGCCTAAATAAATCTAACGTACCTGTAAGTCATAAAAATTAGTAACATATTTTAAACAAAAATCATATTGAAATTTTCTATATAATTTTGGTTGTTCTAGAAAATATAGTAAGCTATTTACTTTTTCACAAGAGAAATGACGAAAAATATGAAACTATTGTCTCTTCATACGAAATGTAAATATATATATTACTATCATAAGCATAAGAGATTTTATGTTGATTTGATAGAAATGTATTTTTATTAGTCAACAAATCTTTTTTTAATTTTTTTACCAATTTTTTTTATGCTAGAAGAAGATTAATTGTCGGGATAAATTATCACTCTAACTAGAAACTAACTCAATTCTCCACGGAACTGCTAACACAATTATACAACTTCATTAAATCGCTAACAGTTAAATAAAAATATAGTTGCATAAGTCAAATTAAATTATTCTACGCTTTAACTTATAAACGTATAAACTAGCGTGGTATTTACTATAGATCTATGTTTCAAAACTTTGGCTGTCACTATATGTAGTGTAAATAGTTTTATCTAGGCCTATTTCAAACGTGAGATATATTTTTCTCTTTATTTTACTTGGCATATTACAAGCACTCTACAGAGCTCACGATTCTAAAAGGTTCCGATGGTCATATATATTTGAGGAAAAATACTATTTTATTTTTAATATTTAAACTTTATGAAGTCCTGAGAGATAACCATCCATTTCAGGAGACTTAGACTTCCCCCTATGAGCACATACGTGTATATATTACACACACACACACATCTCATAACTTGCTGAAACAGAGAACCTCGTTGATCTGTAACGGAGGATATTCACAGATAAGCGTAAAAAAAGGCTCAACTCAGTCCTTGATAGTGGATGAATATTTTATTATTTGTATCTGAAATATTTCCGGTTTAACGGGTTAAAAAAAAGGTTTAAAACCGGGAAGTTGACACTCTGGTCTCAACTGGGCGCATTCGTGATGGCTTTCTTTCCATCCTCTATTCACGTGAACGCTGGTACATTTACTTTGACACCACCCTCCCCGTTCCTAGAAGTGTAAGATTAAGTCTTTAATAACCATGGTGGGCCTTTTCCACTGTTTTTTTTCAACCCCTCAAAACAATACGCAGTTTAACTATGCCAAGAGGTTATATATATGAAGAATAAAATTAAAAGAAAAAATATCGATATTTGCTTGGAGGTAGAGTGGGAAACCATTTAAGATAAAACTAAGTACACACGACCAGGATTCAAACCCCGACATCTCTTATCGGCAAACTAGAATAGGTGAGCCTCATATTTAGTCCACAGGCCTATCAATATGAGAAACGTTGATGTTAAACGCACTGGTCTTGTTCTTGTGTTGAAATGAGGTCTAGTACCTTGAAAGTGGTGTTCCGAATTACAATATAATTAAATTATATAATATGAGAGAACTGGTTAAGAAGGGTTAGTTACAAGCAAATATGAAAAGATGGAGCATGTATAAAAGTAGTCAATCCTGGTCGACAGATGGGGAGGGGTGGGGGTCGAATCCCTCGAAGTGGTCAGTCCACGTTAAATCCACCGGATGAAAAGAAAAACAGATACTGTACGTGACCCAGAAACCTGGTAATTTCACTATCTACAAATACGAGTTTTGTACTAATAATCTGTGGAACTATCTGCACTGGTGGGCAAGTGGACAAAGGCATCAGTCTAGCCTGGACTGGGTTTTGAATCCTGGGTGTGTGTACTGAGGTGTTTTTTCCCCCAAATAGTTTTCCACCTTAAGAAAACACGTCTGCGTTTCCTCTTAATTCCCCCTCCTTCATCCTTAACTCATTACCGTAATTATAGACTATTGATTGCACGGATGGAGTAATACGTGGAACACGCTTTAAATATATCAACGATATCAGTACACGGCTCGAAATTAAATGAACTTAGGTCAGTTAAGTCTAGTATTACACAGATGGTCCTAGAGTATATATGAGCCTATCTCATATCTACTAATTGGATTGCAGGATAAATGCGTAAAAAAATTATTAGTGAATATATTATATTCATTAGATTCACTAGGAATATAGCCGGTGTCTCCTAGACTTGTTGTTGACAACTCTAAGCACTTAGACCAACCAAGCAATAGTGGACAGAAATATACGAGGCCGTAGTCTGGGGGGTTTCGGGGTTCAAACCCCTCCCCCCCCGAAATTTTATGAACAAAATATATATGGCTTTATTTATGGTTCAAACAATATCAAAATTAAGGTACAAGTACCAATTTGGGGGCTGTGCTACCATAAAAAGCACTTCAGAGAGCTTCCAGAGGTGTTTGTTATTTAGAATTTTTTATAGCCTTTGGCAGTTATGGTGTTATAACAAAAATTTCAGATAGCTTCTAGGTGTTTAATTATTTAGAATTGTTCCTATTTTTCGGTGGTTAGGGGGTTATGTTGCCATAAAGAAACACTTTAAAGAACTTCTAGAGCTGTTTAATAACTGGAATTTGTCCTAGCCTTCGGCAGTTGATGGGTTATGTTACCATAAAAAACACTTTAGGGAGCTTCTAGAGCCGTTTAGTAAGTAGAATTTGTCCTAGTTTCCGATAGTTAGGGGGTAGTGTTGCCATAAAAAAAAACACTTCAGATAGTTTCTAGAACAGTTTTTTATTTAGAATTTTTTCTAGCCTCCATCAATTGGGGGATGGGCCCACTGAACCCCCCCTGAAATTATTGGCTGGCTATGGCCTTGCCATCAACCGATCGTACCATAAAACTCTATTCACTCTGTTGCCCGTGGCGGTAGATCTGCCCCGACTTGGCCGCTAGTGCACGTCGTACCATAAAACTATTCACTCTGTTGCCCGTGGCGGTAGATCTGCCCCGACTTGGCCGCTAGTGCGCGTCGTACCATAAAACTCTATTCACTCTGTTGCCCGTGGCGGTAGATCTGCCCCGACTTGGCCGCTAGTGCGCGTCGTACCATAAAACTCTATTCACTCTATTGCCCGTGGCGGTAGATCTGCCCCGACTTGGCCGCTAGTGCGCGTCGTACCATAAAACTCTATTCACTTTGTTGCCCGTGGCGGTAGATCTGCCGCGACTTGGCCGCTAGTGCGCGTCGTACCATAAAACTATTCACTCCGTTGGCCGCTATGGAACTGCCGCTAGTGCGCGGGCAGCCTTAGAAACAGAGATAGCTGGTAAATTACGACATCTGGTTATAATACCAGTGAGCATGGCAGTGAGAGGTTGTCAAACAACATGAAAATAGATACATGTTACATACAGGTGAGGTCACAGGTCAAAGGTCGAGGGGAGGGAATGAGGGGAAGATATAAATACCATGTTGGTCAGTGTCCAAGAGAGGAAACTGCATTTCAAACAGAGATATGTTGTTCATGGACATATTATTTGAAAAGGGATAAAATTATGTGATCAGGAGGTTTAAAAACATGTTGGGGTATATATTCATGGGTTACACCAATTTTAAGGCGCACAATATATATTCAATGCTTGCATATTGGCTCTGAACTTAAAGGCTAGAATTCAAATCCCGGTAAGATGGTATATAATACAGTTTTGTTTATTTATATTATTACTAGGTGAATTAAGATGCATTTTCTTAAGGTTTTAAGCCTCCTTAGAACGTGTACATAAACCAATTTACTATGAGTACCTATTAAAACAATTTCAAACATGAATTTAATCCTACAAGTATAGTCATGAATAATATAGTTTATAATTTCCAACGTTATCTAGCAAATAAAATATACCATTGCAACAAACTGTCATGTCATCTGATTTAATATTTCAGTTGATCAAATAACTTCAAGTTTTTTATAAGTGTTCATAATGAATAAAAGCCTAATTAAATAGATTAACTCTTCAAAGATTTTCATAAAAGCTTAAATGTAATTATAAATATTATATTTTTCTTCCAGGGTGAAGACAAAAAAATTGAGGGGGCAATAGTAACACTGGTTCACATTTAATAATTCTCAGTCAATCTTTGTTGGGACAGAATATTTCAGCGAGCTCTTCAACGCCAGCCTCTTCATTAAGAGATAGCAATTAAACCGGTGGCTATTCTACCCCCAACCCTCTTTTTACACCCGCCATCTCTTTGTCGCTGATACGGGCTCACTGGGTTGTATTAGTGCATGAATTTCATTAGCCAATAAACGTGTTCTTTCTGCCTGAGCGCAGGGATGACAAACACGAATGGAGAGGGTTGAGCCGAGCTACTGGCTGAATACCTTGATGTTTGGTGATCGCTAGCACTCTATACTGTCCTACACCTAACATGAGTAGATACCTTGATGTTTAGTGATCGCTAGCACTCTATACTTTCCGACACCTAACATGAGTAAATGCCTTTATGTTCAGTGATCGCTAGTACTCTATACTTTCCAACACCTAACATGAGTAAATTCATTTATGTTCAGTGATCGCTAGAATTCTATACTTTCCGACACGTAACATGAGTAAATTCATTTATGTTCAGTGATCACTAGCGCTCTATACTTTCCGACACCTAACATGAGTAAATACCTTTATGTTCAGTGATCGCTAGCATTCTATACTGTCCAACACCTAACATGAGTAAATGCCTTTATGTTTAGTGATCGCTAGAACTCTATACTGTCCGACACCTACCATGAGTAAATACCTTTATGTTTAGTGATCACTAGAACTCTATACTGTCCGACACCTAACATGAATGGATACCTTTACTATTGCGTCATCAGGTTCCATTTCATACTTTATGTTAAATCATGTGAATTGAAAATATATCAAGCAAATTATTAAGTGATTATAGGACCACGTGCACCCGTATAGGTGGGTACACGGACTAGACGTGAAGTTTGTCATATCTGCATTGCTAGTGATGGCTAGGTAAGGGACCGAAACACAGCCGGGTCTACTTAAGGTGGTGGTGTATTTTTTCCTGAATTTTTTCCCACTCTTCCTCATCGAATATTTGGGTATATTTCCACTGATTTAGAACTGCTATATTCCTAACTCATTAGCTATCTTACTGTTTAACTGAATGCATGTAGCTCAGACTTAGTAGTAAGACATACCGCAAACCAATAGAAGAATATTGAGTGCAGGATTTGCAATATTTCTCATGGTCCTTGAGTTGAGCTTACGAGTTAGCATGCGTGTATATGTGTGTATGGTCAGGTAATCATAGGGAGCATCTTTTAAATGACATAAAATAAATAAACGTGAAAAAAACTAGACTGACAAATCTTTAGTCACCATGGTGACCTAGTGGTCTAGGAGTAAGGTGTCAGACTTCTGTGCTGGGGTCAGGGGTTCAATACTCAGTCCCGGCACAAATTTGTCCGATTGCCAAACCCTTCCTTCACCTCTGACAAGACTTGTATTAATCACAACTTGTGAATGCGTGGAATGACAGGCCTCCACCGTGGTTCGGATTCCACGTTAGACTGTAGGTCCTCCATTTCATCTCACAATCACCCTACCATTACACATTAGCGTAAGTGCGTATAACCCGAATGGGTAGTAAGACGCGATGCTAATAATAATAATAATAATATAAATAATAATAATAATAATAATGTAGTCACCATATTTATCTTACTCCTTTCTGCATTGACATTGACTGCTAAAAGCAATATTTTCAGAATGTATGACTTGGACGTATGAATACAAGATAAAGAGTCAATTTTTTTTATCTGTGCAGACATTATTATTACAATGTGGGCCAACTATATGTGTGGTTATAAAGAGGAGCAAAGAAAGTCAGGATCAACTCCTCTTTAACTAACACGTCAAGAATTTTAGGAATCCAAGACACGTGGAAATACAATCATGAAATAGCTTGAAAAATAAATGGTATTATACAATCGCACTAACTTTTTCATATTGTGTGTTATAGTTTCGAAGAAAATGTTCAAAAATAGGTTTTCAGTGATGACCCTTTTGTAACTTTTACTCATGAAAACAAACATATCACAATATGCAACCCAATACAAGATCTTAATTTATAAACTTTAAACCAAATTGATGAAATATTTTTAGACAAATTTAAAATGTAAAAAAATAAATTGTTTGTAAACCACCCTAAAATTATTTGAATTTGTAAAAATGTAAACGTATTCTTATTTATTATTCACTAATATTTATTATTAACTATTCTCAGATACCTGTTTTGAGCTCAATCTTTCAGGAAAATTTCTAAAGATATAAAATTTTCTATCATTTGTCGTAAGTTAACTACCATTAAATTAATTTATTGTATAAAAATAAAGATACATTATTTACTATCATATAAGATACTCCCTTAATACCAATTTCAAACAAAATCTGTAGCCTGTAAATTATTTTAAAAATATTCAAAACCTAGGTGTAAAAATCAATCTTAAGTTATCCACAATAGAATGAGAAAAAAAATATAGCTAATTATTTTTATGTAGACAATTTAAAAAATACCCAGTTTGAACATCAGTAGAGCAATTTTTTAAGTATTCTAATTTTTTTAAACGTCAATAAATTAGCCTTAAACAAATTCAATGACAAACAAAACTATGCCATTTTAGTTGTCATTTAAAACCTCCCCAGATGTATAGTTTGGACGAAATTGGTAGCGATATTTTGAAAATACTTCTTACTTTAGAAAATCAGTCATTAATTAAATAGCCTTCTACGAAATGTTAGCTAAAAAAAAGTATATAGTGTTATTTAGGAGCGCAACCGTTTCCTAGATATCAATTTTAAACAAAATTGTTAAGGCCGTTTTTAACTAATTCTATTTTTTTAAATTCCTAGTTAGTAAACAACCCTTAAATAAACTCTTACTCCAAAAACAAGTATACAGTGTATTTGTCGTGTCAAGCAACTTCCAAGACACCCCTTTGGAACCAAATCATTAAAACTATTTGTAAAATATTTCAAGGTTTTTGAAAAATCAATCATCTGTAAACTACTCATAAATGAGTGTTACCCAAAAAACAAATATATGGTGTTATTTGTCATACTACACAATCCCCAGATAAGCTTTCAAACAAAATAATTAGAAAAATTCTCGAAATATTTTGAATTTTCAAAAATTTCCCATCAGTAAATCCTTCAACTACCCTTCAATTAAATTTTGCCCAAAAACAAATGATACAGTGCTATTGGTCATGTCAAACATATCTTAGATATGCATTTTAATCAAAATTGTTAGTCATTTTAGAATATTTAAAATAAAAAACGCTCATTAATAAACTACCCTTAATTAGAGTCAAAATTTAAAAAAGTCTCTTGGTATTGCCCTATAAAATCTAAATATCAAGTTTGAACAAGATCTATACAACCGTTTCGTATCCATGAACAGGGATTGATAGACAGACAGATAGACAGGGGGAGGGTGGTTTCAGGCTCAAATAATACGTAAAGATTCATCATAACCTCGAGATCGATTATTCACAAGTACAATAATTTCGCTCGATATGAAAACGTAAAAAAGAGTCAAGAAGTTATTGTACATATAGTACTAATATATTATTTTTAGTAACAAATCAGAAAATACATTCTTGGTATATAGCTAGTAAGTGTCGACCTATTTTCCATTTCTGACGTCTCTTTCAGTTTATTCCACGCAATATCTCATTTTAGAGGAAAATAATGATTTTCATTTTGTTTAAAGAGTATAAAGGCACGCGGAATAGTTGGTGAGCCACAGGTATTTTATAATAACGTCTATTAAATTATTTTCTGGTCATGCGGGCTCGTAGAGACTTTTACCGACGCCCCCTCACTTCTGCTCTATATCCCCTCAAAATCCCCCTTGTAAGCAACTTGAATAAACCGCCTAGCGCCTCTCTCAAACCGCCAACATCCAAACCAACCACCCAGCCAATCTCATTTCCCTCGCAATATAACCTACTGCGCTCACAACTTTCAATCGAGAATTTTACGGGGAGTCCACCCCAAACCCCTTAACCCTTCCCCCTTTTTTTTCTGACTTTCATTCCAGTGATATTACAACTCCCTTGCTCCCCCTCTTACTCTCACTCTCCTTCCTTACCAAGATTCAGTCGACCGGATTGTCGTGTTCTTCTTTCTCATTTATTTCCTTTACTTTTACCCTTTCTGTCTGTCTTCTTTCCCTCTAATATTTCTCTATCTTACTCTGAATAGTTATTCCTCTCTGAACCTTTGTTTTCAACTTTCATCCAACTTAAAATTATTTCACCAATCTCCTTAAAAAGCTTACCTGCATATCCTCTCATTTTTCTTTTAATCATGTCATCTCCACCTTCCGGCTACACCACCACTTTTATTGTGAGCAAGCTGTTTCTTGGGTTCAGGTGATATCAATGTCTTATTTTGTAAACAGCGCTACAAAGGTAATTCGCTTTCTGTCGGTTGTATTTATACCGTGGTTGTCTTGAATCTTTCTCTGCATTTGTAAGAACATTTTCCTTACTGAAGTCACAAGAGTCGACAACACGTTTGTTTAACTTTACCTAAATATATCTAGACATCCTAATCAACTAAAATATGTAGATAAAAATGTTATATTGAATATATGAATTTGTTATCTTTTACGTTAATACTTAGTCTCTGTAAGGCATCTCTTTATCTGGAAAATGTTCGAGTCGATTTAGGAGTGTAAAGTAAAATTTTGAGTTCGTTACTGAAAGATTTGGCGTAGTTTCTTATATTACTACTTGGGAAGGATACTTTTTCTTTAGGCTATCTTGAAATTATCTTCAAGGAAAAAGAGTAATATGTTTTTAAAATCCTTTACCTAAATATTAGGGGTAACGAACCCTTCTCTTGCCAAATATGTCTGTTGTTAAATGTGGGATTAGCCCCTCTCCCTTTCTCCTTTCACCCAGAATAATGTTTATGATATCTCCCAAATGATAGGAGGTATACACAATAACATTTTGTTCAAGGAAAGGGATCATTCTATTTAGATAGTGTACAAGCATCTGGTAGGATTAGTGAGCGCCCACATATCCTGATGTAGGTGGCTATCTTTATGTATATGCTACCTGAGAGATAGGTGGTATCCTTTAAGGCACCTTTCACACCAGGTGGTGCATAAGACAAGCAACACGAATGTTCAGATAGAAGGGCACTTGAAAAATGGAATAAACCATTTGTAATGAAGTCTTTTGACGAAGAGGATCTTCTGTTACTGTCGATTACCAGAAGATGAAAGAAGAAACTACGTATATTACAAATTATAATAGAAAGCGGTGAATGGAACAATATATCCATTCAGCAACCAACTGAGACTGTGACAAAATATCAGTCTGGCAAGACACTAAATGCTAGTCACTGCAAATAATGTTAATCACTGCTAAAATTCAACAATATTTTAAAATCAAAGTCGGAGTCATCATCGAAATAGGAAAATCGCAGTTTAGCCCATCCCTAGCAATAACTAAACGCTTGCTTCACGTCAAACATGTAACAGTGAACCGATCTACCCAATCACAGTGTGGCGCGTGGCACATACTGCACATAGTAACGTGCCATGCACCTCTCGGTATGAAGTGTATCACTTGTTTGTTAGCAAGTGTTCAATCACCGTTGGTGCATGTGTCATGTTGCATGCAGAGTGATTTATGTGTCTGTTTCATCCGGTGTGAAAGCTGACTAAAAGTTTAGTCGACCTTTGTAACAAAACAACAGAGATGAGCGTACAGTGAGTATTAAATTGGGATTTTATTCGTTTAATTTCTTTTACTTGTGTAGTTCACTTTGTTTAACGCCAAACATGCTGACTGGTATTTAATTTATCTTCATAATTTGCTGTGCCTACCTCACAACTTTTTACACTACTTTAACCTCGGACAAGCTAGTGCTAACTGCAGGGGACTGGGGGGGG
>CABFWO010000162.1:253561-276678 GCA_902155825.1 Timema genevievae | reverse complement strand
GAGGCCAACTGGGTATTAAAAAGGTTTTGTACCTACACGATGTCAAAAGGAGGTATTCCACACTAGAGGGAAGATGACGGAGAACATTCTTTCTCCCTGTTTTTATCTCCCTCACTCGCGCACTACAGGCTTCGCCGTTTTCATGCCTTAATTACAGCGCGCTTGTGACCTGTAATGAAATACAGGCATCTCGGTATGAGGATAGGTGTCGTATATGGGTGTGAGGGCTCCAAGAGTCGAAAGGCCCAACTTGTTTTAAAATGGAGATTATCACATAAATATCCACATAAATTATTTCTGATTTAAGGGTGTTTTTGAGTTCAGACACATGCCTTTTACTTTCAACGGGATCGCTTTGTTGAACTTGTTCACCAATTTTGCATCTGTTTTGTATTTCATATTTGTGACATTTAATTAATGATATTTATTTTAATTTTCTATTTTGTATCACATCTCACTGTCCGTTCAGGCTTTTAATTGCGCTAGTAGGATGAATACGAAGAAGGTAGTTCTAAAATATATTGAGTGATCTTAAGAGAAAACTAGCAATGTGTATATTTTTTTCTTAATACTCATTGATTTTTAATAATTTAACCATACAATTACATATTGTCTTAGTTTTGTGTAATGTTTGTTTGGAAAAAAATCGTTTTTTTCTTAAACTCAACTAACAACACTACTTTATTTGTAACCAAAAGTCTGTAATAAAACAAAATATATGTAAAAATGAAAAAATCTGTTATAAAATTAGCTTCAGCTACGTAAAACTCACATAAGTTGTCACGTAACTCTCGTGATAGGCTGTATTACTGCTGGCGGGGAGATCGGGGTTCAAATATCAGTCGGTTCAACTGAGAGTGGATTTTTCCTAAATGGTTTCACACTCTCTTTCAAATATAATGATGTTACGTTTTTCCTTTTAAAGTCTACTTTCTTCCCAATTATTCCTTTTGCCTAATTAACGTATGTGTGTATAACTCAAACGGGTGAAAAATGCTATGTAAAGTGTAATTTTAAGCACAAACAAGATTTATTGTTGCTTAAAACTGTTCCCCTTCTCCCTTATGCCATGAAAAAAAACCTTTAATTAATAGCTTCTAGACCAAGCTAATGTTGAAAATAAACCTAACCTCACCTGTAGCTCTGGACCCCCCTTGCCCCTACTTGACAATATTTCATACTTAACTCACTGTATCAAAAGTAACAAACAAAGACAAACATATAAAAATGTATATGTAATATACATGGTAATATTTATTTTAAATATCACTATTAATTGTAGAACCATAAAATATATATGATCCTATTCATAATATGTTATTGAATGGTTTTTTTAAGACAGTAAGTTTTACAATAGATGATATTAAATTAAGTTAAAAATATATATATCTTGCTCTATAGCTAGCATTTCAATTTGATTCAAATCTGCTGAGCAAAGATGTACCTTCTTTACAAAATATAGGTAAAGATGGATTGCGACGAATAAAGTTTAAAACTCGAGAAAATGTGCGAACAATTTCCTGAACTTGTAGAAAAGACATGCAATTTGCAACAAAGTGGTCATTTTCAGTTATCAACGGTTCCATACCATGGAGGAGGAAGAGGATGTAAAGGTTATTGGCGTAAAACAGTTTTTGCGACGGTGCTACACAAGAAGCTTTAACACTTACCGTTACAAACGGGTGTATCATACAAAGGTATAAAATAGAACGTTTTTTTTTATCCTCTTCTTCCATTTTCTATTCCTTTCTTCAGCCATTTTCTTTCCACTCACTTAAAAAAAAACACCACTTAGCTATACTTTATTTTTATCTCCTTTCCTTTCGGCACAATTCTCCAAATCGTTCCGTCGAATATTGAAACGCTATTTCTATCACTCTGTGCTACAAAACGGTGATTCTCAAATTTATATTTTATCGCACTAGACCAATTCTTATTTTTCTTATGGTGTTACAAGATCCATTCTCGTTCATATGAAATGTGACGGTAAAAAATTCCATCCCGTTCTTTGAACTAGATGTACAGAGTTCGTCAAAGTATTAATCATAGTTAGTTTGGAAGTTGGTTTGAAAACAATTGTTAACTAATCGAAGACAATATTTAACTATAAACACAATAGTTGTATTCATTGCTAAGTATCATCTGATTTATTTAATGCTCAAAAATTTCAGATCATTATAAAATATCTAATAATTTTATGTATAATTTCAGATTATTATTTTCAAACCATATTTTTCTGTATAAGTGGTTTTAAAATTAAGTGGTTTTAAAATTAAGAGTAATTTCATGTAATTTTAAGAGGGTAGAATCAACTTCGGTGGTCGCATGGTCTAAGGTGTTACTTTCACAGTAGACTAGACTGCCAATGACGGGGCGATTGGGGTTCGAATCCTAGTTGAGTGTTTTTTCTAAAGGGTTTTCCAATCTCTCTCCACGCCAATGCGAGTAAACTTCCTCTAAATTCAACCTTCCTAATCATGAGTTCTACATATAAGTATAGCCCGGATGGTGGTGCTATAAAAATAAATAATAAAAGAGTATGGATAGCAAAAAAAATTCAAAAGAATAATAAAACTAAATAATTTAAAAAAAGTAGTGTTATGTTTGACATAAGAGATGTGAACGCATTGATCTAAGAAATAAGGATGAGAAGAGTTGCCTAGGTGGAAAAGCATCCGCACTAGTGTGGAGAGAGGACTAAAAACCCAAAAAGATGTATCACATGAAAATAACATTCGCATTGTACCCGGATGAGATTCGAAAACCGATCTTATTGCTACGGTGACTAATCACAATGTGAGTTTAGTACCTTAAGTCACCAGGTTGCAACTGTGGAACTTTGTAAATTTCTTTCAATAAAAATGATTTTAACTGTATCTAATGTTTTAATTCAAAAAATGGTTCAAATATTTTTTGCTTAATATTTTTAATTCAACATCATATCTCAAATGTCAATACTTACACAATTATCTAACTATTCTTCGTCATTCTCATATTTTTTGTGACCCAATAAATCACAATTTTCCTTTTCAAGTTTTATCTTATCCTATTTGAAACTACTTACTTAGAAACTTTATCATAATGTTTACAATTCGGTTTACAAAAGCAAATATTAATATTCATAGTTCTCATTAATAAAGATAACATTAATAATTTGAATGACCTATTTTTTATTTAATACACACACGAACATTATTAACAATATAAATAAATTAAAACGCCATTATATAACGCAGAATTTTAAAATTGTTAGTAAATAAAACACATGGTTTAAGAAATTATTACATATTATTACATAATTTTACTGAATATTACTATAATGAAAAAATGTTTAATTAAAATGCCTCAATAATAATGTGACAAGTTTATTTCAGTTTTGCAAGCGCTATGTAACCGCTTGTATTAGTAAGTTTAGTTTTTCAGAAATTTAATTATATAAAAAAAATCCTCATTGAC
Source organism: Timema genevievae (assembly GCA_902155825.1). Classification (NCBI taxonomy): domain Eukaryota; kingdom Metazoa; phylum Arthropoda; class Insecta; order Phasmatodea; family Timematidae; genus Timema; species Timema genevievae. The sequence continues at coordinate 273,222 of CABFWO010000162.1, read as the reverse complement.
CAGGATATAGTAAAAAAAAAGTGATCACTTTTTATTAATTTGTGTGATAATTAATTCACGTTACTCGGTCAAATAAAAAACTAATAAATATAACTATTTTCTATTATTTGTTGTTAGTACTGTAATTGAATAATAATACTCATCAAATTAAATCATGGTCTATATTAAGTTAACACGCTAAAACGTCCATCAAGCGGGGACCCAAACACTCCGAACAACAATTAGAGACAATACCGGGTCGCTTAGCTTGCAGATGCAATTGTTTTTGAGGTTAGAACGGCCGTCAGACGCACTCATATAATCACCGACCAGCAGATTGTCTGCGGTTATGCAAAGTCGCCCTCAGAATTGAAATGAAACAGGGAGGGGGGGGAAGGAGAATTTTAAGGGAGGACGTAGAGATGGTGAAATGTCCAAGTAAGATGGCGAATGGATGAAAGCTTTTGTGGTATGTTGAGCTAGGAGGCATGAATAGGAGATTTAGTAATTGCATAACATGTAATTATTGCAATAATTTTAACAAAACCACATAACCTGATCATCTTTAAAATCGTGTGTGCTAGATTTTCACATGTGGTCTATGTTAACGTATTGTTCCATCAATAAAGTATTCCTATTAGTTTCCGATTTTATAATAAGGTCTGAAAAGTTTATATTTTTGTTTGTGGGTGTGTGTACTCCACATATTACTACTCGTCCGGCCTGTTCAAATGTTTACCATTTTGGGGTATAAGGATTAGGAAGGTAGAATATGAGAGGAAATGTACCCTCAGTAGCATGGATGGCGAATTGAAAATCATTTTGGAAAATTACCCTCAGCACACCCGATCGAGATTTGAACCTAGATCTCTCCGTCATTGACAGTCTAGTCTACTGCGAGAGTGATGCCTTAGATCATGCGGCCACCCAAATGGGTTTGGAAGTATTTATTTCCCACTTAGAAACTATGAGCCTCATGGAAACTAAATATTCTATGTCTTCAGAGCCCGCCCCACCCCACGGATAGCCTCTAACTTAGGTAATACAGCTCCTATCAGGTGTTACATTGTAGTACGTGCGGTATTCTGTAGCATACTTTAGAAAAACAATAGAGTTGAGACCAATGATACAGTTTAATTTATTTCTAAACAAACAAACTCCTCCCCATATCACTGATGTCAAATTAAGAAATAATACAACTGCTTTTTGATACGTTTTCTGTTTCACCAATGTCTTGGTTAATCAGTCGTGAGGTGAGCTTATAAGAGGAGAGTTTGGACGCTGACAAACTTAAAATCATACTTTTCTATGCAATTAGGCGTAAAGGTGGCCTGATGGTCTAGGGTTAAGGTGTCAGACTTCTGTGCTGAGGGTCCGGGGTTCAATCCTCGGTCCAGGCACAGATTTATCTGATTGCCAAACCCTTACTTCACCTCTGACAAGATGTGTATTAATCACAACTTGTGAATGTGAAGAATGCCAGGCCTCCACCGTGGTTCGGATTCCACGTTAGACTGTAGGTCCTCCATTTCATCTCACAATCACCCTACCATTACACATTAGCGTAAGTGCGTATAACCCGAATGGGTATTAAGACGCGGTGCTAATAATAATAATAACTAGGCGTAATCAGTGGGTGCTCGTAAAATGGGGGTGGAGATTATCTACTTTGCTTTCTTCTCTTCCTTCTGAAGGGAGGTTGTGGTGGCTAATTCCTAGTAGAAAAATAACTATGTTTAACCTACATAAAGCCCAATAAAACATTCCCGCATTATCTTAAAAAATGTCTGTTGTGATCAAATCAAAACATTACTTTGTTTGCTAAAGGAACGATATATCTAGGTTTTTAACGTTTTACTTTAATCTCAAACATATAAATTTTTGCGTAAAGCACTGTTGATTTAAAAAAAATTCAAGACTTAAAATCTAAATTTTGTAATTGCTACAAAACCTGTTGATAACCTTCACCTACATTTTGGTGAAGAACATATTCAAAAATATCAAACCACTTTGGTAAATAATGCGCAATTTCTAAACGTCTGCAACGCATCTCAATGAGATGATGGATACGCTCATCCATCTCACTTGTGAAACCCTATGTGGGACCAACTGTTAGATTAATGTAGGCCTATGTTATTTATTGATGGACGGAAAAATAAACCCTAATAAAGGTAAGGAAAAGAAGTAAGGGGGAAAAAAAAAGAGGATATAAACAAGAGACGCAACAGGACTTGTATAAGAAGGGAAAGAAGAAAAAAAAGACAACCGTAAAAGTCTACCATTCTGTGTTGTGGGGGTTGATGAAATATTCATTCCCCACGCAAGTCGTAAAACTCGCTGACAGGAGGCTGCCACCAGTGGTTCGTTTGTATACTGTTCTAAATCCCACAGCCCTCCTCCTCCACCCCTCCTCTCCTCCTCTAGACAAGTTTCGAATCCCGCCTAGGCTGTGCTAATCCTCAAGGTGGTTTCCCCCATCGGATGGTCGAGATTTGCATCCAGGAAGAGTATACATCAAATTATCCCTCCAAAATCCCCGTGGCTGACCGCGTTCAAAAGGACCAGTTTTCAGATTGCTTCTGTTGTCCTTTAGTGTGTTTAGAAAGCTTATATTATTTAACCCAAATTAGTGCGAAGATATAATAATTATGTGTGTGTGTGTGTGTGTGTGAGTGTGTGTTCTTACTATTTTATGGTTAAGCCTTAGTTTTATTATTCACATTGCCTGGGAGGCTTGAGGGCTAGGTTAGAGATATGGCTTACTTTTTGTCTTCATTATTTATTTCAAAATAATATATTTGGAAATATGAAATTTAATAGAAAGGCTTAACAGAAAATGTTCATTAGCTCAACTCACACGGTGGTACAACTTTTGCTTATAAATAATACCTAGCATCCCATACTAATAATAATAATAATAATAATAATGACTCGCTGAGTGTCGAAGTTTCTTCAGCCAATAAAATATAACTTTCCTATAAATATATATTAAGATTATTAGTTTGTACACTTCATATTTCCTTGACTGATTTCACTCTGAACTTATACCAGTCGAATAGGATTCTTGATAAGGCTTGTATTCGTATGATCATTTACATTTTGTGAGCTTAGCTGTGCATGTGCATTAAATTGTAAAATCATTCGCTTACTTCCAACCTATATTATAAGCTATGCCATAGTGGAAAAGTGTACCTGGTATAAAAGGAATGTACCTCGATGAACCTGTAATAAAATATATGCAAACCCATAATGCAAACAATAAATGTGGAAGGGCTAAAGATAAGTGTTAATGTTTTTAAATGCCAATATTAAAGTTTGGTTTTGCAGCTTAATAAGTTTGCAGGGAATAAATACTTATTATGAAAAAGAGGAGTAGAGACCAAGTTAAGCGCACCCCTTTCCTTTCCCCTCAACAGTATTGGTTTTTTCATTTGTCAGTATAAATCTCTTTTCTACAACCAAATACGTAGCTCTGCACCAATTCATTTCAGCCAGTGTAATATTGCCTGAGATTGTATAAATTTTAAAAGGTTATCGTATTAATGGGTTATTGTTATGTTTTGGTCTATTTCTATGCGAGTGTGCGATTTGCACTATAGTAGGTTAGACAGAAGTGAAATGTACAAGGTCGACCTCATTTGTTTTGAGGTAAAATGCTCACCTCAGGACTCAAATACAGCTGGGCTTGTGAGATTTGTACCTTCTTCAGTGGCCACATGGTCTAAGGTGTCATTCTCGCACTAGGCTAGACTGCAGATGACGGTGAGAACAGGGTTCGACCCCGGCTGGGCGTACTGAGAATGGTTTTCCCCTTATTGGTCTTCCACTCTCCCTCTACAAAAATGTGGGTACACTTCCTCAAAATTCAATCTTTCTAATCCTCAACTCAGTGCAATTATTAGGGTATATAATTATATGCATATAATCTAAACAATTAGTAAGACGCGGTGTTAATATATATGTAATTTAAAAAAATCGAAAAAAATATAAAGCGCCAAATTATTTCATATGCAAAATTAAATGTCTTGTTTTGCACTTTAATAGTTTAGTAAGAGAAACAATTAAAACAATGAAAATTCAGTTTAATATACCACCATTTTATAGACATTTTGCAGTGCTTTGCATCAAAATATTGCAATTCGCACCCCAATCCTAGAGGCCATACTCTTTTTGTTTTAGGGAGGGCAAGTTGTGGAGGTCCCTTTATCCCATACACCAAACCTTAATTAGGCCTTACTCATTAATAATATTGAAAAAAAACACAATTATTTAACATTATAAAAGGTTAAGGAGCCAAGTTAGGCCAAAACTCCTCTACGCCCCCTTAAATTATAAAGCTATTTGAAATAGTATAACTTGACCTTGATGAGGAAATATATATAGTTAACTAAACCAGCCCAATGTTTCAGGAAAATGGAAAGGGCTAATAAGACAAGTGTTAACAAAAACCTCATTAGTTCTTCAGTTAGATTTTTATTTTATACAAATGACTTCTATTTAAAGCTTGCAGTTTAATGTCATCAATTCACAAATAGAGTATATGAGCTAATACCATATATGAGCTAATAGTAACTATAGTAAAACCATCCATTCAATTCTAAATTATTGTTTCTTAATAAATTTTTAATCAAACGTTCCAGTGAATCAAGAATGCCCAGATTACATCATTAGTGAAGATAATACATGAAATCAAATATAAAACCGTCATGTTTGTTGTTTCATGGTGTTGATTATAAACAATTTCTTAAATCAAACCTTAAATAAAGGTTTAGTGAATACTGATGGTTTCGAAAAAACTTGAACATTTTAAAAATAGGTTCCCAAAATAATGTCTAACAATTTAGAAGCATTTTCACTCGTGTCAGTAGAAAGTAGAACCTGTATTAAGTGGACTGAATAGCGACACAATCATCGATAGTGTAGCTGAGATGGTCTTGGGATTGATTAATCTACTATTAATAAAATTCTAAATACTTCAGCTTACACTGAAACATATATTCAGTGGTATTTATGAAAGTATATAAAGGGCAGTCATATTTGTGGTCACGGACCGCTTGGAACATGTAAGTTCATTACTGTCCGTACTGACCGTTCTTTCCTCTCCTCTCCCGTGCATAATAGGTTTAGTCTATCGTAGATTTGACATCCTCATTTAATATCTATCCATTGCTTCCCTTGTCAAGAACATCACACAATTACTTCCACTAGAACTCATCAAAGAAGGTTTAATTGTGAAATAATACTGAGGTGATGAAACAGTGGAAGCCTATCTCTAGAACTCTCCTCCATTGGTGTGGATATAGGCCTAATGAATGGTTTTCCTTTTTATAGTACAACATTTTACTATCTGTTCATGTTATACGCATGTGTACTAATTACGCTAAGAAGTTAGGAATGATAAAGAATGCGTTTATAGGAAGTTTATACACATTTGCATAGAGGGATAGTGAAAAACTATTTTTGGAAAAACCACCTTCGGTACACTCGACCGAGATTCAAGCCTCGATCTTATGGTCATCGGCAGTATAGTCTAACACAAGAGTGAAGCCTTAGACCATGTGGCCACTAAAGCAGGTTATTGGGTGGTTTCAGTTGCTGATAACCAATGGAGGTACTAGCGCCTATGACTGTAAAAAAACCTCTAACCAGAGCTACATCAACGATTGACGAAATAAAAACAGTCCAAGGCAGCAAAAACGTCCGTAATATTTTACGATTATTCAACCGTATATACGCGAGCCCATATTGGTAGCTTTTATGTTTTTATTACGATATGAAAACTAGAATACTAAAGAAGCATAAGTTGGTTCTGACCAATGAATGGCGTGTACATCAAATAAAAGGTTTACAAATCATAAAGAAAAAGAAAAGTCTATTGCACGTTCACGTTGTCAAATTGTGTTTTTTCCCCCAACCTCATCTTAATACCTGTCCAAGCTATTTGCATTTAAATACAATGATTGAGTAGGTAGGAGGAAGGTATAATTAGGAGAAAATGTACTAGCATTTACGTGGCGGAAGATTGGATAGTCATTTAGGAAAAACTATATTCAATGTACCCGATCGGTATTCGAATAAAAGTCTTTTCATCAACGGCAAAACAGACTGGAGGAGCTTGACATATAGTCCATATGTTTACTGGTGTAGATGATACACTATTATATAAATGTGCTACAGATATAAAAGGATTCTGGTTCATAAAATAATTTAACATATGTGCATGAGCTGGTCGTGTTACCCATAGCTACCATTATATTAATATTTTTAATGTACAGCAATATTTTGAGAAGTATTCATTGGAGTAGAGTAAGTGTAAATGAAACTGTGCTGTAAACAAATTCACCCTGGTCAAAATCATGGGGGATTTGTTTCAGATTAAGCTTTAAAGCAATGTATAAATTAAAAGTTCAAATTCCTATGGGTCATAATTTACGTGGTGCGAATACAAGCAATATGAAAAGGAATTTTAGCTTTCTGTGGACGTGGCTTAAATTGCTAAGAAAATCAGTTGTATTTGGTGTTATATATGCAATATAGGAAAGAACACCTTCAGTATACCTAAAGAGAACCTTGATCTTGGCATATTTGGTATTACAAGATATTGCCAGAGCTACGCCTTAGATCTTTCATGCATCGAAGAGGATCCTAAGTGTTGGTAAAAACAATAGGAAAAATGTAAATATTAGACTCTTAATACATACGCTTGAATAATCAGGACTTTAACCCAAAAACTTTGACGTGTTGTTCTACCAACTAATATATCTAGGTTCTAATCCATAATCTAAGACACACTTCCCACTCACTCTCGCAAAAAAATCTTGCTTACTTTGTAAAACTCTAACCAAGGATTAAAAAGAGCATATTGAGGTTATGAGAAATATACATTGTCGCCCACAGGTGGTCAAATGTGCAGTGTGCACACCATGCCAGTCACGAGGTTGCCTACCTGTTACGGGGACGGTGCAGCTTCAGATCTTGCTGCATGGTAGTATACTAGCCAAGTTCTCCAGCAACGCGGTGTCTGTTGGTACTACCGGACACCTTAAGGTTGGGTGCTAGTGAACGTGAGTTTAGGGCAGTATTTTTTAAGTTGTTAAGCATGAACATTTTTTGGCCAAAATAAATCAAATATTTCTTCTATAGAAACATATAGTTTAGTTTTCTGCACATGCTAATCTCAACAGTTCTTGAATATCTGTCAAAGGTGTCCTGAAATTTAATGACAACTTTTTCTCTTTATTTAAAAAGTTTGTCACCAAATGCCGCTATGCTCATAACAGATATTCAAGATCTGTTGAGATTAGCATGTGCAAAAAACTAAACTATATGTTTCTATAGAAGAAATATTTGATTTATTTTGGTCAAAAAATGTTTATGCTATAAAAACTGCAAAATTAATGCACTAAACGCGCGCTCACTAGCACCCAACCTTAAGCACGATACAACCCGGGACAGTTTTTACCCCACCCCTCCACCTACGCCTATAACTTGGCTTCAAGGAATGATAGGAACCTAAACATTTACCATCTTATTAAAACGAAATATTTTAGTCATCTTTCCAAATTTTAAGTTTCTAGATTAAGCTTTTCGTGATACAGATAATTTTTAAAAAACGTCTATTTTGGGATTCACTCACTCATCATCAAAACTGATAGGGTACTTCCAGTCAAAATAGCACCTTGAAAAATTGTAAATATAAATTAAGGGTAAAATACAAAATATTAATTTTCAACATTGTTCCCAAAATTTGTTGTGGGAAGGGTGTAATGGAGGGAACGGGCTTTCTCAATCTTCGCAAAAAGAATTGATACCCTACCAAAACATTTATGTAAAAAAAAAATGCTAAGTTTTAAAGTATAAAAAATCCTTAAATTACTCATCTTATAAAAGTAATGAGATCTAAAAGAGTGCCAAGTTCAACTTGCAATGTCTTTACAAATAACTTGTCACTTCTCTTAAAGTCAGATTTGCGCACATAGATTTAAGAGAAGTGATAAGTTGTTTGGAAAGACATTGCAAGTTGAACTTGGGATTCTGTTAGAACTCCTTTTTGATGTTGAATAATTTAAGGATTTTTGTACTTTGAACGTTTTTAAATTAAATATTTTAGTAGGATCATATTAATCATACATTAATATAGTTGGCTTTTAATCGGCAAGTTTCCCAGCTTCCAACAGTGACAATAAATTAGAATATTTCACTATGACGTAATAAATATACTTTGTATACATCTAAAATATATTATGAGTATGTGAGCTTTTTTAAAAAAAATTGTCCACAACCTACTATTATTTGTGTTATTCATGAACTCGTTTTGGGGAAATATTCCTTGAAGCATGTAGATAAAAATAAATATTAAACTTGTGTCTATCTGAAATAAAAAAAGCATGTGTTCTTTTAAATATGAATCATAGTTTTGTAGAGAGCGCTCAGCTTCCGAGAGTTTATCATTATGAGGTAAATAAGAAGGTCTAGCAGGTTTAACTATTAATTGCCAGGCCATCATATTAAGGGTAGGGAGTGATCAGGTCTAAAGAGTTGGTAAAGAGGAATTTCAAGACTTGTATGGTTTAATATGCTGCCCGCACAGCAACAGACTAATTCCACGAAGTAGACAATAAAATTAACATAGTTTTTAAAAGGCTAATAGTATACATAGTAATTTAATAAAATACATAGTTATAATAACTGAGCAATATATATACAACCAGCCTATCAGAATTATCTGAAAGATTTTATAGACTTGTGAGAAAGTAACTTTTTTCTCTAAGTTTTTCTATCTGCCAATGCTATTAAAATTTAATTAAACTAATTGAGTAGTGAGTGGTAAGTAGGGTAGAATTTAGAAATGTACTCGCATCTACGCGAAAAAAGAGTGGAAAACTATGGCGGAAAAAAAAAACATACTCCGCACACCCAGACATTATTCAAACTTCAAACCTTCCGTCACTGGCAAATCATATTATATGAGCTTGATGTTTAATCCTTGTGCCCAACAAGGCAAGAAGTACCTATCTTAAGGCGAACAATTATTTCGTATAAATTAAAGGTTATTTGGAGTTTTGTACTTTCTGTCTCGTGGTGTATCGTTTATATCCCCTTCGTTTATTCTGGTGTCCGCTAAGTGCTCGTATCAGCAGCCCTATTATGATCGAAATTTTCGAATCATCGATTCTACCATTAATTTTTATCGATATATATATATATATGTAAAGAAAGAACGTGTATTAAAATGTTTTCCAATTAGCTCTTAGTACCTGTCATACATACGACGAACGGGTTGTGCTGACATCTGCCCAATTCTCACGCCATTGTGGGGGGAAATTGTTAATGCAACAAGAGAACATGACAAATGTTAATTTGTCACACCAATACGGGTGACATTACAATTTTTGTCCAAGTCCTCGATCCCCTTTGCTGCCATGCCTGACGGCTATAAATTATAATGTACTATACCACCCTAGCGAATAGATGTGTAAACAAATGCCTCAGGCTGACTTGAATTAATTAGCTGGATAGTGCTTGGACACAATAAAGTAGGCCTACAAACTAAGGCCTACATCTCAAAAGTGAAACAAAGTAGTAACTTGCTATGTGTGTGCCGTTTTTCATGTATAGAACTATACCTTAGTAATGGACAATATCACTTGCAACTAGTCGTCAATAGTACGTTTGCGTCTTATTGAACTCATCCGACATTTACCATACCTACTTTAAGGTAGATATGTATGGAGCGTGAGAAACCTCCAGTGTTCTTGCAGTTTTTATTGCAAAACTTTTTTTAGCCAAAATAAATATTGTGTTAATATCAACATAGAGTTAAATTTTCTTCACATGGTGGTACCAACCGTTCTTGAATATCTGTCACGAACATAGCGGCATTAGATGACAAACTTTTCAAATGAAAAGAGAAAAGTTGTCATTAAATTTCAGAACATCCCTGACAGATATTCGAGAATTGTCTATATCACAATTTGAAGAATATTAAACTATATGCTTGTACTTAAGAAATATTTGATTTATTTTAACGACATTTTTTATTTAAAAACTAGAAAAACACTTACCTTCCCCCCTACCCCCCCTCATGTTACATACATCCACACCTTAATGTATTCTTACGCTGGGCTATGTGGCTTTTGACGGATGATGCCGATTTTGACAGTAATAATACTCTTTGATTTAATGTTTCGATATTTAAAACGCAGGAATGCATGAAGTTAAATATTGTGATTTGTATAACATCAAGGTAGAGTTCACTAATTCAAGTAGAAAATAAGAATCCCTTTCAATATTAGAAACGTTCCCATATATTGTAGTGAGTTCACTCATAGAATCAGTGTTTCCGTCTAAAGAAGGAGATTAAACCTGGGTAGTGAACACAAGGACTAAACTTCATGACCGTCTAGTCTGGATTGCCAGTTATAGGAAGCTCGGGCTTAGAATCTCGGACGAATTTAATGAGTATGTTATTTACTTAATTAATTCACACTCTCCCTCCAAGCAAATGCAAATACATTTTCTCTAAATTATACCTTCTTTGTCCCTACTAAATTTGCGTAAGATATGCTGACAAGTAATAAGTTGTGCGAAAATAATAATATAATTAAAACAAGCCAACTTGTTTATACGATGGTAAAATATTGATTTAAAGGACCGTTTCAATAACATGATATGATGGACTCACGTATTAAAAGTATTAGCATAAATTTACTCCCTCTTATCATGATAGCGTAAGTTAATTATATTTGATTCTGATATTGGGTAGTGACCCATTAAGAATTTTTTTTATCTTACGACTATTGATTACTAGGTTCAGTTCAACAGTCCTAATTTGTGATAAACCAAAACAAAGCATAGCGTGCAGCCTTCGATAAGAGCTACTTGAAGCTTTCATGGCAAGCATTATTTGTATACGGAGCAGTGAGTTAATAAAAAGCTACATATTTGTAACTAAAACATTATTACGTTAAAGATCCCTTTTTATGTCAGGTATTGTATAAAAATAATGTACAGTAACCATCGTAATATAGAACACCTAATAATAATAATAATAATAATAATAATAATAATAATAATAATAATAATAATCGTAATCACTAATAAGACGTGATAGTCAACATTGTAAATCTTAGTGTCACGTTTAAACAAAGTCATATTTAGGATAACTGTACTATGATTTTGAAACAAGAGGAATAGGCCCTTAGAATTTTAAACTAATTCACTTATGTTTGGCACCTTAAAAAGCTACTCCAGTAGTTCCATGGTATTAGGCAACAGGGTCACAATATCCCAGATTGCTGGTGATGATAATCTAGGCCAAGCACACTAGGGAGTTTGTTTAGCAATTGTGATTTATCACTTGGACTAACAACTTTTTCTCTATGAAATACGCGTGCATTTACTATTAAATAATCCTTCTTGCCCATATTCAGTAGATTATCTCATTATAGACATGTGTGTTAGATATACTAGTTAAACTTTAATTTTTAAAATAACCCTGCAGGTTTTATGGGGATAAATATTATATTTTCCCTAGCTCTATTAGATGTTGCCAAACCTCACCACTCGCTGCAGTAATGGCAATCCAACGTTGCAAGATTAGTTATATTTTTTATTTAAAAACTACCTAAAATAATTAGAAGTATTACAAGATTGCAGTCATGGGTGAGCTTTCAGATGGATGGGAATGGACCAAGGCCCCCGATATTGATCTAGTCATGCTAACTAATCGTCTAGTCCTGCAGTTTTTTGGGGGGATTTACTATTCCTATTTCAAGCCATGCATTATTTGGTCTTATGTAATAATCCTGTTTGTAAGTAAGCGTTAAGGAGCATGTTAGCTTTCACGAGGAGAAACAAGATTAGGAATGAAGTTATCTGGGGAAGAGTTGGGGTACAAGGAGTACAGGAGATAGTAGAGGAAGCAAGACTGAGATGGCATGGGCATGTAATGAGGACGGAAAAAGAGAGGATGACGAAGAAAATGTTGGAAATTAAGTATGTGGGAAAAGGATCGCAGGGGAAGCCAAGAAAGAGATGAGAGGGGCAGAGAGCTGAAAGTGTTCAAGTGAGAGGAGAAGAATGGAAGAAATTAAAGGAGGTAGAGTGGGGGTAGGATATAGGAAGATGGAGGCATTTTATACTAAACTGACCCGGCCACCGGCTGGAAACAGTTGGTGATGATGATGATTATTATGATTATGATGTGAGTAAATGCTGTGCTCTGATAATTAATTTACAATACAAATATATATAAAGTTAATAAAATGCTCGTTTTACCCCACGATCCTTAATAAAGTGGTTATGGATCGTGACAGTCACTTATAATCACCGTTAACTGTGGCGAGGGCTAGCAAGGTTAGTTCCTTCTCCTTCTCTCTATTTTATCGAGCTCTACGATGCCAGTAATGGCTATCTGCAGCTTGAGACTGCTCGAGTTAAGGGAGGGTGACTGTCCTTCACCCATGGTCATAATATGATCCACCGATTTTGGCATTAGGGGGTTTAACTTTTGAAGAGTCTCTGACTCATATAAGAGGGTAAGATGGATAGCTACCTCCGGTGAGCAACATTTCAAGGAGATGGCCGTCCCATCCTGCCACAAGGAATAACTCTTAATTTGAGCTAAGGTGCAATTTAAAAAAAAAAAGTTCTTTTCGCTCACAAGGTCGGGGACAAAGGTGGATTAGGAATAAACTTATCTGACAGTTAAAAAAGTTTCTTCCACATCAGTGGGTACGCGGGAAAAACGTGAATTTCGTCTAGTTTGATTTTCCTTTTACAAGAAGTTTGAGTTTCAAATTTCAGCTAAGTGTAAACTATAGAGTGGTTTATCCTAAAACAGCTATGCAGATGTGGAAACATTCCCTCAAAATTACATCTTCCTCATCCCTATCTCATTTTAATTAAATGCGAGTATCCCAAACTGGTAGCACCCTTCCCCCTCTTATTTGCGTCAATTGTATTTATTCACCATGCCACGCGTTTTTTAAGCTGTCGCTATTAATGAATAGTATCAAATTCGACATATTAAAGCTAAATAAAGTGACGTTTTGTCAATGTTGGTTGCTCTACATTTGTTTTTTAATAATTTTATAAAGGGATTTTCCTTTGACGATCCAAATGAAAAAAAACAAACAAAAAAGAACAACGTTTTATTTCCGACACAAAGCTATTAGTTGCCAATTATTTAGAAACAATCCATTCCTGTCGTAGAAACCAGGGATATATTGGTTTGCAAACATGTTCTACTTTATGACACAACAGTGCTGGTTTGGTTATAAACAATTTCAATTTTATTTTGCATTTCAACTAAAATACACTTTTTACTTTCTTACTTTTCAATATTCTCATAGCGTATAGCCAGAAACGGCCAGTAAAACGTGGTTCTAAAAAATATCATAAGCAAAAGTGCTGTTTTTATGAAATGTTGTATGGATAGTATACTTAGCACCGCGTCTTGCTACCCATTTGGATTATACGCTTAAGTAATAATTACTCTAATGGGTTAGGAAGTGTGAAGGTTGAATATAGAGGTAGTGAAACCGCATTTGCGTGGAGGTAGACTGGAAAACCATCCTTAGTTCACCCGAGGGATATTTGAACCTTGATCTTCCCATCCTCGGAAGTCTAGCTCATCACGAAACTCAAACGTTAGCTAACTACGCCATCAAGATGGGTTGTATGGATACTAATTTCACTCAATCCATGGGGATAGGAAATGTAGGGTGAAATTTAAGGAAATGAATCAGTATTTATTGGGTGAGATTTCAGATGGATGGGAATGAGCCCAGGCCTCCCAATCCTGAACTAGTCGTGCTAACTACTCGTTTAATCCCGAGTTTTATGAAGGTATTTATTGTGTCTCTTTAAAGCCATGCCTTCTTCGTTCTACTGTATTCATTCCGTTTTTAAGTTGTGTTCATAGTGGTGAAGAGATAAACTGCCCATAGAACGTACTTTTGCCCTTTTTTTTATGGATACATTCGTCCTTCCCCATTCAACACCCACAGTTTCTAGTCTTCCTTGTCTCAATTGTAACTTAGTGAAAGCACATTCTACTTACTAGCTCTTGATATACCAGGTCGCTGATATCCTGCGTACAAACAATGATGGTCACGTGGTATAGCATGATGGATAATGGATTTCCAGTGATAAGAAAATCAAGATTCGAATCTTTGCTAGGTTCAATGGGGACTATTTTACAAATATGGTCTATAACTGTTGGTTTTCTATCCACTCTCCACGTTGATGTGGGTTCATTTCCTCAAAATACACTTCTCATCTATACCCCACGGATTAAGCCGTTAAATAACACTTTTGTTACCTGCTTTGGTGGCCGCATGGTCTAAGGCTTCACTTTCACAAAGACTAGCCTGCCAATGACAGGGAGATTGGGGTTTGAATCTTGTTCGGGAGTAGTGAAGGCGGTTTTTTCCTAAATGATTTTCCCCTATCCCTTCACGCTTCAAGGAATAATTTAATTTTAGGGCCTACCTAAAGTATTAAAATATGTGTTAAACTGAAATAAAATATACGTAAGAACAGATTAAAGCTATTTATTATTAAATGTTGTCTTTGAATCAAATACACTCGCATCGGTGGGATGCGGACCAGACGTTGAGCTTATGGGCATCCGTCAACTCACCACGGGTCTATTGCTTACATCCCACTGTTTATTTATCAGCTCGTCATATGCCATTACCAGGATCCATGCGCGTAGTGTCATCGTAAAGATTTACCCCAGTTATTGTGGAATGAACTAACCCAACCTAACATAGCCAAGCACCCAATACGGGCCTAGTCACGATTTCAGATATTTTCTTCAACAAATATATTCACAAGGATGGGAATATTCCACCTGAAATGTGGGCCAGTGACAAAAATAACGTCCCTGTAAGACTAATGGACCTGAATCCTTTCTCGCCAACTACAATGCGCAATTCTATTATTTCTATGCACATATCTACTTGTGTGGAAGTACTTGGAGTGCTAAACGAAATTTATAATTATTTATAAATATATCGTTGACCTAAGTAGTCTTAAAGTAACGTGCTCGTTTCAGGACCCAATGTCAGTTGGTTCAAACCCAGCTGGAGTGGACGGACTTTTCTTAAAGGATAAAAATCCGTTGCACAACTTCCTTTGGAGGAGAAGTAATGTAATCGGTCCCATGTTGATTGTGGCATGTAAAAGAGCTCCGGAGGGTATGTGAAAAAAAAACTTTCTCAGTCAAATTATTAGGCTCTTTTGTTCTCGCTCTTAGAAATTCTCGTATGCTGATATAATCAGTCGGTTCATAAATTGCCCGTTAAAGAGACCCTTCACACAAGGCTACTCAGCAGTGCTTCTAAGAAGCGCTTACTCTTGCAAATGATTGAGATAAATTGGGGGTTTCACACAAAGCCACATCCACAAAACAGTGATGGTTCCTCCGGTATGAGTCCAGGTGATCCAGAAGTGGCGCTTCTCGTAACAAAACCATAAATTACATTAGTAGTTTCACACGAGACTGCAGTTACGACGTTGTTTCAGTAGCGCGTTAGTGGCGTAGCGGAAGCGCTGCTAACGCACGACTATTGGGCACCAACTCTCTATCCAATACCCTTAAGTCTCTACTTGAAAGTGAACGAAGTTGCTTATGTTATCAAATTTTTTGTTGGATCTTTTGAGAATAACTTTGGACAAGGAATTAATATCTAGGGGAAAACTTCAAAACATTTTGTAACAATACTAGATAATGAACTATTATGATTGTATTCTAATGTATATTATATGCATAACATAGGGAATATAAAAAAAAATTCAATTGTTTTCTAACCTCAGTGTCAAAGCCAGTCTTTCCATATGATGGAATGGCCTGTCTAATGATGGTATCACTTTTATCTCGAATTTCATTGCTAATTACAGCTAGAAGCTCTCAAAATGAGTTTTTAGACATGTGAAAATATGAAGAAGGAAAAACTTTTCGTCTTCGTTTTGTAGGTCATCAAATAAGATATGAAACAGTCCCCGATTAGGTCTTTCCAAAGTGAATGCAGAATCTTCTTTTCCTTTTTCTACACATTTCTTCCTCTGTATGAGCAGCATCGCTAAAATTAGACCTTTATGCACGTCCATGTTCAATTTAAGACTGAATTCTACTCGTATAAATAGCTAGTGTAAAGAGGATTCCAAACGTGCGCAGGTAGGGCTTCGAACGCGCGTCAGCAACGTTACCAACGATAGTGAGTGGTGCTGTTGAAACGCTTCTCAGAAGCGATGCTAAGCGACCACGTCTGAAGGAGCCCTGAAAGCGGAAGCGATTCTCAGAAGCGCTGTTGAGTGGTCAAGTGTGACGGGGGTCAAATACCTCAAATAAATAGAATAAAAATAAAATACACACATATCACAATTTTGTTTGTAATTATTACTGCAATACCTATTGTAGTATGTTGATGGGTATTCTAAGATGAGGTCAAGGTTAAGGGAATTGAGAGTGGTTTTCCATAAATGTTTTCCCAAAAATTTCAGTTTTTTAAAATTATAACCTCAACATCCCTACCCGATTAGTGTCATTAGATGTGGATAGCCAGAACGGGGTACTAAGACGTAATGCAAAAAAAAGAAAGATTAACTATCATAAATTTATTTTTATTATTTGTTTATTTAAATAGTGTTTTTTCATTAAATTTAATAAACCACAGTGCTAAAAAAATACCAAAAACACTTTTTTAGCAAATTTAATTCCATTGATACCATCATTAAAAGACATGAGTGTCCAGACTAGTCTAATACCAACTTGTCCTTAATTCCCACACGAGACCCTGCCTCTCTCTTTCGCCCATTCGCTCTTTAACTATTCCCATTCTTGTCTCTCAGAGCCTCTACCTCTCGAATAAATATCCCATTTATAATTAGTGAATCATGCCAGGGAACTAATGGCGCTATGAGAGAGGCGGGGAAGAAGAGGCGTTGGTAAAAGCGAGGGAAGGGAAGGGAGCTTGGCGCCAAAGTTCACAGGCTGCCCTCGTGGGCTGAGCAAAATGTGACGTCATCTATCAGAAGAAATATTAGGGTCGTACCCGCCACACTTTGCACAGCGCAAAACCCTCTCATCCTTCATGGGGACAGTCTGTTTTGGGTACGATGGAGACTGTTGGGGAAAGTACAGTGGGAAATAGAAGTATGTGAACTTGGGGATACTAATAAAATTTAACAAGGGAGTTGCACGAAAAAAAAATAGAAAAGGAACAAACAATAGAAAACCGTTTAGTGGGAGATACTTGAGTTAAAATGAATTACCACCCTTGGACATGATAAGTTGATATTAATGTGAGGTATCATGCTTGTAAAGGTCAATTTAGATATAGAACAGATACATCAACAAATTAAATGCCTAGTATATCACATCAGCCCATTATTTAAAGAATTATTTCTGGCAAAACACGTTACAATGCGGGCTTTTTTTTTACCGTGTCTCACTATCTGTTAGATTTTTATTAACTGTAGGCCTGTATATTATATTAACCGCGCTAATGTGGCAGGGGTGAGGAAGGTATGATTTAAAGTTAATAGTGCCGCATTTGCGTTTAGGCATTTAGGAAAAACCACCAGTTCAAGGCTCGAACCATGACCCCCCATCAGTAGCAGACAAGATCTAATAAGCTTTAAAATTAGATCATGTAGCTAGTTACAACGTGTAAACTATTTAACCAGTGGATATAAATAGTTTTAAATTAGAAACACACATATTTAATTCCAGAAATTCTTGTTATTTTAAGATGGAATGTATTTAATTTGTTTGTATGCGTGGATTAATTTTACAAAATTAATTTCTTAGTAAATTACAGTATGAGAAATAAGTTACTTTAGTCTTAAAACACAAATAAAGTTATTTGTGATGAAAAGAAATATAGTATTCTAAGTCATATTCTTGCTAAAAACGTAAAAGTCAACTGAAAAGTTAAAATCCTTGAGTTTTAGATTCGCCTTGGAAAGTTAAAAACGCAACACTAAGAACACCTTTTTCTGCTTTGAGCCCTACAATATTTTAAACACTAAGAACACCTTTTTCTGCTTTGAGCCCTACAATATTTTAAATACCTACATTAGTGGTGAATCACTTTATTTTAATGTTTTAATTTTAATTTTAATATTCAAGAAATTAATCATGGGAGCAAAGAAATAATTTAATGCGTCGCACCATTAAATAATGTTTGTGGATCCCAATAATAAAATAAAAAAGGGGTTTCAATGGTATTAAATACTATGTGTATGTTTAATGCCAGCGTTACTAAGAACTTGGTTCAAAAAGGGGAGGTGGGATAGTATTGAAGAATATATTATATTAATACCTCCTGAATTAGCGTGCTGAGAGTAGAAAATAAAATATGAAAATAAAAAACAGAGAAAATACTTTAGTAAAATTGACAAGTTAAAAAAGTTAACTTTCGCGGTGATTGCGCATGATACAATAGTTTTAAGCCATCATAATAATAAAAAAATCAGGATATTCGCTCTTTCCACTAACAATTGCTTATTCTAATCCATAATATTAATAACTATTGATACCCGCATCAGCGGTCATATGGTCTAAGCCCTAAGGCATCACTCTATTAATAATATAGACTGCTGGTACAGCCGGTAATAATGGGGTTCAAATCCCGATCGTGTGTAATAAAGGTGTTTTTCCTAAATTATTTCCCACCCCCAGTCTTCGTAAATGTGAGTACATTTCTCGTAAAATCTACATTCCTAATTCCTTACCCATTTAGTGTAAATATGCGAATATCCCGAACGGGTATTTAAACGAGGAGAACGAAGCTGCAACATTTGCCTGGAGAAAGGGGGTGGAAATCACATTTGGATAAAATAATCGTCAGTTATTCTGGACTGGATCGAACCATGGTCTATGCCCTCCTAATTTTATTGTCAAATGTGCTAACCAACCATCCCTTTAACCTCTCTCGTTACTAAAAAAAAGCTGCTATAATATATGTAAAGTACTTCAAGAGTGTTAATTTACTAAAACACTTTTATATTCTCATTGATTGGTATAAAAGTTGTTCTCGGTCGACGCCGTAACTTACAAGATATTATTTCGATTGAGCGGTGGTAGCCGGCGTCGGCGGTCAGACGAATGGGCGCCATGGCGCTGACCTGACGAGAGCGTAAAAAGAAGACCTTGCATCGCGACGCGAGGCGCCTCTATTAATCACTGCCGTCACCAGGTTTATCTAGCGCCGCTTTGTTCTTCCCCTTAAGAAGAGAAAGGGAGGATTGTGTGGGCGAGCTGGTTCTATAGAACTTGCAACGGCGCTCATGTTATGTCGCCTTGCCGCTGCGACCAAGGAAGTGAGCACACATTTGTTTAAATTTAGACATCCGACAGAATGAATGAAGTGTTCATACCATCACGTAGTTTTTGAGTTAATTTAACTCAGTTTGTTAATGAGTCATGACATAGTTATTGGAGACATTATTTGAGTATATTTATAATCTTATCAGGGGTATCATGAGGAACCAAAACCTAATTTATATTATGCTTTGCTTTAATCATAATTTCATTTAATGATTTTCTTCTTGTAACCCCCCAGCCCGGCTTGGACTGTAGATTAATGTGGGCAGGGATTATTAAGTTAGAGTTTAGAGATTGTGTACCGACATTTAAGTGAAAAGAATGTGTGTGTGTGTGTGTGTGT
>CABFWO010000162.1:228120-253537 GCA_902155825.1 Timema genevievae | reverse complement strand
GTGTGTGTGTGTGTGTGTGTGTGTGTGTGTGAAAGAGAGAGTAAATATTTAGAATCATATATATCGCATGCACTATTGTAAAACACAATTTCAATCTGAACCATGGATACGGATGTCATCTCGTGCATACAAGGAATAATTTTAAATACCGATATAAAATTTCAATTTAATATTCTTTTGACAAGTTTCTTAGAAGACGAATGAGCAATCACTGTTTTATTAAATGTGTTTTGATAAAATTAAACATATAGTTACCCTCCTATTTCCCCTTATTATAATTATTTTCTTGCTCTCCTTGAAAATTTTTAAGTGTGTCAGCGTATACATATTCTAATATATCATTAGTAGAAAGTGAAAAGCTTATAAGACCAAGTTGTTCATTTGAATCCGGGTTTTAGAACTTGCAAGCTCTGCTTGAGACCCAAAGTCGGGTGGTTGTCCAAAAGCACTAACTGTAACGCAAGATTATAATTGGCGTGTCCCATGATATCTTCCTTGTGTTTGAAAAAAGTTACCTTCTATCTATTATACATAAAAAACACATTTGAATTACAAAATCAAAACCGAGACGTGTGTTCAAGTATCATTTTTCAAGTGTTATTAAACACTTTGGCTATTAGTGAATACGCACCCCAGGGGCCATGTGAACAAAGTCATCAGTCTAGTCTTGCCTGGTTTGTTGGTTTCTGAAATATCAGGCTAGTTGTTCTTGGTGTTTTTTTCTTAGATGTTTTCCAATCTACCACCGTGGGAGTGCGTGTACATTAATAATTCTAAGTTCTAAATTCAACGGGCAGTAAGACGTAAAGTATGTAAAAGTTTAAAAGAAATGAGTCTCTTTTGCAGTAAAATAAAAATTAATAGGTCGAAATAAATTAATGGCTACCGTAAATAAAATAATCTATAAATAAAATGTTAATAACCTTTTATAACCATTTGCTAATTTTACTGGAAGGGTTTGTATGGTGATTCCCCATTTGGACTTTGGTTCAAGAGATTAGGAAATGATTTGTTTCGAATTCCAATCAAGGGCAATGGTGATAGTTTTCTATATTGTCATTTTTATTGTTGTTTTTGCATCCCCTAGTAATGAAAATTCTATTGCATTATCATATCTCATAGCTACCTTAGATTAAGCCATCAATCACCCTTGTGTTTAAGGTACCAAGTGAAAAAATAATAATTTCAACTTGATGTGTCCCCATCTTTGTAAAATGAATGTTATTTTAAAGGAAATAGTATGGCAGGGCTATTTAATGCATGACACTTGAAAGATCCATCAACGTTAATTATAAAATGTAATTCTCTTAACAAATGGGAGCTTTCATCTTCTACCGTCCGTAAAAGGGGCACAGCATGTCAAGGTTCTCGTTTTTTGATGTGCTATATAGCTGTAGTGGAAAGAGGCTTAAATAAAATTGTAGATTTAGAACATAAAACGATACATTTTTGCTTTAATTATTATTAGCACCACGTCTTACTACCCGTTTGGGTTGTACGCATTTTGCTTTAAGCATCGACAAACTGTGCCTACAATATTCATACATTAATAATAATAATAATAATAATAATAATAATAATAATAATAATACATTGCTTTACGCATGAGCACAAAAAAAACATGTTAGTATGAATCTAGGTAGAAAGGTATGTGTAAACTATAAACATATTTTTTAAAGTCTCTCAATATTGACACTTTTTTTTACAAGCAATAATTACATTTCAAAATAGATAGTTTTGCTGAGCGTAAAATTTGACGTATTCATGAATGAAATTAGCTTGAATGACTTTTGTAACTTCCTACCATGATTATACTATACCCATGGTTTACTTTTTACTTTATATCGACCATTCGAAGAAATAAGTATTATAATCGTAAGAAAATCAAATTCGAGATTTTGATAAGACACGTCGACATATTTTCATGGCCCCATGAAACCGAAAAGGTGGTTTTAATTATGCCGTCTGCCTGTGTCTCAGACTAAAACCGAAACCATAATATCGATCGGGCTAAAACTTGGTATCTAGGGTTTTCATAAGGTCCCTCTGAGCAGTTTTAGAATTATATATCCAAAATTAAGGGTAGTTTACTGAAGGGCAAAAAGAGATAAAATTGACTATCTTGAAATCCACTCTAATAATTTTTATTAAATTTTGTATTCAGACATTGTTTAGTATTAGAAACATAATGGAAATGCTCATTTTTTTCATGAAAATGATTTTAAGGGCTCTTCACTTTAGCACAAATTTCCAATATATCCGCAACTATTTGACATAAAAAAATATTATCCATTATTAAGTTGTAGTACTGGTAAAATTAAATATATTTTAATCTGGAATATATTTTAATAAAACCAATAGTTTCTTATCTATAAGCAAACATAGGCTTATGCATATCTTTTTTATGGAGTACTTAGAAAATATGAAATTGATTGTTATGCGTTGTGGTGGACAAAGATACTCCTCTTTTCTTGATGTTTTTGTAACAGTGTATATTATTAAATGTATGCTTTTTGTTGGATAGTTACTGCAACAGTTTGTATTATTTCGGTTCACCAATTTTAAAATTTTTAGTAAATGTATCTGCTTTTAGAGATAGAAAGTCCCTGCGGTGTACTGTACATTTTTTTTTTAATTAACAAAGCATATATTGCAAAGAAAAAATTTGAAATAGTTTTTATTCTTTTTTTTTTGTGGTGCTATTCCCATTCTAAGACAGGAATAAGTTTAAATTATTTAATTTTAAAGTAGGGAACGAAAGTTGTTTCCCTAAACTGCAGCTGTCAGGTTGGGAAACCAGGCAAGTGACGCCTAGGCGTCCCCACCACGAGCCGTCACTCGCCCTGTCAACCTGTGGCCTCTTGTGCCAAAATAGACGTAGAATAGAATATATTAGACTCTGCGTCAGCGTCGGTAGATATACAGAGCTGTCAAATTATCCTTTAACTATTCCTTGGGAGACCTTCTTCGGTGATCACATGGTCTAAGGTTTCACTCTCACAATAGAAGAAACTACCCATAGTATAGTATTAATATGTACACATTTTTAGCACCATGGCCTACTACTTGTTCGGGTACGCGTATGCACTAGCCTAATTACGCTAATGTGTTAGGGATAAGGGTAGTTTGTACCCACATTTGCGTGGAGACAAAGCAGAAAACAATCCTTGGTACACACAACCGGAATTTGAATCCTTTGTAGCCCAGTCTACTGCAAAAGTGACCCCTTAACCCATTCGACCACTTAAGAGGGCTAATAATAGCTGGTTTCAAATTCCTCTCGAATGTACCGGGAGTGTTATATATATATATATATAATCCCAGTGTAAGTATTCGGTTAGCACAAACAAGTAGCATGAAGCGTTGCCAACAAAAAAAAAACTAGGCCCTATATATTACCGTAAAGTGAAGGCATATTAGTATTTGATGGAAACTTATAAATGAAGGTAAAAAGTTGTCATTAAATTCCAGGACACACCTGACGGATATTCAAGAACTGTTGATATGACCATGTGAAGAAATTTAAACTCTTACGTTTATATTGGAGCAATATTTGATTTATTTAGGCTAAAAAAAGGTTTGAATAAAAATTACTATTATTCCCGCCTTAAGGTGGGACGGAAGGGTACTTGAGAAAAGGCCAGTGTTTCTACAGTTTTTATGGCAAAACTTTTTTTGGTTAAAATAAATAAGATATTACTCCAATACAAACATTGTGTTTAATTTTACTCACATATTTATCAACAGTTCCTGAATATCCATAATGAGCATATTGGCATTAGATGTGAAACTTTTTAAATGTAGAGAAAAATTTGTCATTAAATTCTAGGACGCCCTTGATAGATATTTAAAAAAAAATTGAAGTCACTATGTGAAAAAAGTTAAATTATATATTTGTACTGGAGCAATATTTGATTTATTTTGACCTAAAAGAGTTTTGCCAAAAAAACTGCAAAAACATTGGATAATTCTCGCAACCCCTTAATACCACCTTAATGTTAAGGAATTGCACTAGCGAGAACCTGGTGTAAAGATATGAAATCACTAACAGTATTTTGTTTATTTGGAAAGTTCAACGTCCATTTTCTGAACCAAATGTTTTATCATACCATGATTGAAAGAGGGTGAAACTACAATATTCCCTGAATATATTTTTCTGCGATTTCGAAAATTGAGCCAAGGGGAAACCTAACTCGATAGGCAAACGCGCAGCCAGTTGAGATTTTTAATTATGTTTTATTACGTATTACTACTTTTCTGGGCTATCCGCCAAACCTACTAGGGTAGGTATAGTGAAGGTATAATTTAGAGAAAGTGTACCCATCAACTGCGCGAGGAGGAAAGTGGGAAACTCATTAAGAAAAACTAAACATTCCAATTACGAGCAAACAGGATTCTAACCTCAACCTGACCGTCATAGTCACCAGAAATCCAGCCCATTCAGAGAGTAACGCCTTAATCTGTGTAACCATATATGTGGGTGACCAATATAAGCAATCAGATATAGCTAAGGGGGAAAATAAAACATCAGTCGTTGTTAAAATAAACGCTCCCTTTTGATTCAAAGTAACTATTTGCTTTTTAAATTTGTTCCAACGTCATTTTTGTTGCTGTAAAATATACCTTTTTTTTCAATATTGATTGATCTGAGGTTCTATATGTGAAACATGACATGACAAGATAAGTTGATTGATACATCTCACATGGATGCTAACCACGCATTTCTGGAACTCTCACAGTAAGAACACGGTAGGGAGAGTTTTTTTTAAAAAGAAATTCAAGCTAGTTTTATTGCTGTCAACATTGATACAACTTCACTTAGCCCATATTATACTATCGTTATCGATAGACTTCTCTTTATCAAAAGTAGTGGCTGTGGATAACTTGACTCAAAATATGGATTTATGAAAGTAGTTTAGGTAAATTTTACAAATGTAATATATTAACACTTTCTATCATGTTTCTACTATAGTTTCACTTTGATCCTACCGTCTGAAAGTTTAAAGAAAACTAATGTTTCAATCACAAACGCAAACTTCAAAAGGGGCTCTTATGGACACTTAAAAGGGGGAACCAAGTCGCTATAATCAACAGTTCCTGAATATCCACAATGAGCATATTGACATTAGATGTGAAACTTTTTAAATGTAGAGAAAAAGTTGTCATTAAATCCTAGGACACCTTGATAGATATTTTTTTTTTAATTGAGGTCACCATGCGAAAAAAATTAAATTCTATATTTTTACTGGAGCAATATTTGATTTATTTTGACCTAAAATAGTTTTGCCAATAAATTACTGCCTTGGGTCTGTCAAATTTAAATTCAATATGATAGTTTGGCTCAATATTCGAGGAAACCATTCATAGGTCGGTACTTTAATCATACATTCAATAAGTGAATAAGATGGAATACTTAAAAAGGCTTTAAATTTTGAAAATAAAAGCTATAGACGTTTACCGTTAGCTTTAATCTTCTATTATAGTTGAAAATTATTAAAACATTTCCGTTTTTATCCGTCTTGTAATAGTAGTTATTAGCTTTACTGTAATAATTATCAGTTTCAGTTAAAATATCTCAAAGCTCAGAAGACCTAGGAAGCTGAAATTTTGCAGGAAGGTGGCCCCAAATTCAAAAAAGTGGAGGAAAGGTGCACTTTGGGGTGTTTTTGTTCCCATTATCTTCCCAAGTAGGTCTTGGTTCGTTACCTTAATATTCACCATACTTAGTACTTTTCCGCGTATCTTTATATTAATTAATTTAGCACTGCGTCTTACTACCCGTTTGGGTTATACACTTGAGTACTAATTATGCAAATGGATTAGGAAATGGGAAGGTTGAATTTAGAGGAAGTGAGCCCGCATTTGAGTGGATAATCTTTATATTAGTTAGTTTTTTATCACCACGTCTTATTACCTGTTCAGGTTATACGCATATATACTAATTACGCTAGTGAATTATGAATGAAAAAGGTTGAAGGAGAATAGTAAAACTATTTTTTTTAAACCACAATAACTATACCTGACTGAGATTCGAACCCCGATCTCCCTGTCTTCGGCAGTCTATTCTAACACAAGAGTGATGCCGTAGACCGTGCAACCACCGAAGCTTGTATTAGGGCCTAGTTAAAGCCACTAGCTAATATAACAAATTTTAAAATGACACGACCAACCTTAATGAAATAAATTTTACTTTTTGACCAACTTTAGACAAAATAAATTGTACTATTTGGATAGTATTACCAACCTATAAACAAAAAGTACCGTTTTAGGCTCCACCCGAGAGGTTCAGTGTGGGTCCACTCTATCTGTAGTAAACTTTGCTGATACTAAATCACACGATCACTAGAAAAGGACAACACCGAGTCAATATATCTTGCTATACGTCTATGGAATTGGGCAGCAGCAGGGTTGGAATGTAGAGAAGTTTAGCAGGAGGATGCTGAGAAGAGGTTTGGTTTGTGGACAGCCCCATTTAGTAGGTTGGAGGGGAGATATGGGAGAGTTCTTGGTGATTTATTTGCCTCTTCACAAAGAAAGAGACCCAGCGGTCGTATTGTAAAGGAAGGCAAATGTTTTGCTATAGACTTTGTAACACTTTTAGGGCCAAGTTTTAAATGAGTTGTTCGGTTTTAAAGTAGGATGTATGTCATTCAATACGTATTTTAACTATATTTGCATTGGATGGGAACACCGTTCCCCCCTCCTTCCCCCACCTCTTCCGAGTGGTTTATTTAGTAATTTGTCTTTAGTAATTTGTGAAGATGGTTCCTCCGACACGGTTTGTTTTATTGGATCAGCCTCAGGCTCGGAATTTTTTTTAAGGTGGCTGTGTATGGGACGTGAAGGTCAGTATGTTTGCAAGTTTTGTATCAAAACTTTTTTGGTAAAAAAAACAACAAATATTGCTGCAGTAGAAACATAAAGTTTAATTTTACTCACGTGGTGATATCAACAGTTCTTTAATACCTCTCAAGGTTGTCCTGGAATTTAATGACGACTTTTTCTCTTCGTTTAAAAATTTTGTCATATAACGCTGCAATGCTCATGACAAATATTCAACAGTTGTTGATATCATCGTGGGAAGAAAATTAAACGTCATGTTTCTACTGGAGTAATAAAATTTTATATATTTTTGTCAAAAAAAATAGTTTTGCTATAAAATCTGGAAAAATATTGACCCTTTCTCACGTCCCTTCACTCCCAGCTTAATATTTAGTAAAGGAGTGTATACTTATTTTGTTTAGAGTGGACTATGTTTGTTAAAATGTATTTTAAAACTGTTTTTATTTTACTCTCGACCATTTTAGACAAGTTAAAAACTGCAATAACACGTCTAAACACAATTATTTATAAAATTATGATGATGATAATGATGTTAGCAACTATTCTCGTGATGTATGCATTTCATTGAATTTCATCCTCTTAATTCGTAGTTTCAAGTTAAATAGCTTATGTCACCGTTAGCATAGACCAAGTGTATACTTCATTCACGGTAGGAATTACTCTCTGAAAGGTCTTTTTTCATACCAAAATCCTACTATATAATAGCTTTCTGGTAGGAAAAAAGGCCTTTCAGAAGACAATTCCTACGCTGAACAGACTTTATCCTTTATATTATACTGATAGACAGTTCTGGTAGTAAAGTTTATAAATAAAATTATAGCTAAAATGTAAAAAATAATATAGAAACATTATAGTAATCATGATAGTGTGAAGCAGGTCAATCCAAATACGTTCAGTTTGACCAATAGTGTTTAATCCTCTGTAATGTAGTTTTAAATCGTCTTTTTTTCTCTGTCGGAAAAAGCGGTTCCTCCATTTTCCCACGGTCTTGCTCTTTTCTTTGTGTGTAATCTCACTGTTAATGGATGTTTTATTTTGCCGTAAGTGATCTCTCTTCCTATTACCTGTTCCGTTCTGCAGAGTGTTCAGAGAAATGGAGGAAAGGGGAACAGGAAAAAAAAAGGGGTTCATTGCTCAGCTGAATAATGTGTAAAAAGGAAGCCCCGATTTTAAACGGTTGGTTAAAAATGTTTGCATATCCGCCTAGGTTGTTTTTGTATCGCTACTATTATACTCGCTATTAGCTACTATACTGTTGATTTTATCGGGATGCTCCCCCTGTTTTAATGGAATGAGGTGAAGAGCTTTATTGAAGAACTCTCAATAGGAGTTCACTCATTCACTGGAAAAACACTAGTAGAGCCAGTGAAAATATTGACAATTACTATACACACTTTCCATTATCGCCCTTGTTACAATCACTGATATTTGAAATAGCTATTTGGGCAATATCCACTTGACTGTGGAAAAAATTATCAATATTTTCTTCTATTCCTGATTTATACTATATACTTTTAAAGAGGATAGCAACAAATAAATGTTTAAATACAATATATCTATTTTCACCCCATTTCTTAGGCTCTACTCAACGCATTTTAATCACGATAATGCGCTTGAGATAGGACAGTTAGAATGTATTGTAAATATACCCACATTTAAATGGAGGTATATGGGGAAGCCATTTAGGAAAAAATATCCGTAGTATTGTACTCATCCGGGATACAAGCCCAGAACTACCCATCGTTGGCAAAAAAAAAGAACTAGATGAGCCTGATATTTAGTTTACGTGGCCACCAATTCAAGTATGTTATTTTACCCTTTTATTTTTTTAAACATATATTTGCGCGATTTTAACTTCATCTAACTATAACGCCACACTTAATGGTGTACTAATTACCCAACCTATGAACTAATTGTATATTATAGTGAAACCAAACACAAATAATCAATTCCTATGGATCCATATTGCGATAAAACCAAGGCCTATAAAATCTGAAGTTTTGTTAAATACCCACTTAGCCATGTCATATTATTTCACAAATATGTTTAAAATCGTCAGTAATGAAGACAAAAGTTTATTTTAGTTCTTTATAATGATCTTGTTATTTGTATGAAGGGTATTAAAACCTTAGCATAGTTGGTAGCACGTTTATCTACTGAGGTAAGGGTCCCGTTCTTGATTCTCAGAATTGGCTTAAAAATTTATCATTGATGGAAATTGATTATTCCCTTTCCTAGGCATGATTGATGGCCTCAGTACTGAGTGCTGTGTATATTCGACAATTTAATTAGTTTATAAATATTGTGCCGATGTAATCATTTGATTAGGAAAATGCAAGTAGAATACCCCCTAAAAATACGTAATTGTCTGTTAGATCCATCCTGCTGGCTTCTTTGAAGATTGTGAGTGAATAAAATGTTCCCGGTGAAGAATACAACTCTGTAAATGGACAAATTATGTGACTCGCTTTGGTGGCCACTTGGTCTAAGTTGCTACTCTCGCAGTAGATTAGACTGCCGATGATGGGAAGATTGAGGTTCGAATCTCAGTCGGGTGTACTTAGGGCAGTGTTTCCAAAATTGTTTCCCACTCTCCTTCCACACAAATGCGAGCACACTTAATCTAAATATAACCTTCCTAATCCCTAAACCATTAACTTAGTAAATAAGATTATAGCCCGAACGTGTAGTAGGACGTGGTGCTGCCATCTTTCGGCATCATGACCTGCCAGTAGTTTGTAATCAAGGTTTTACTCCCCTAGTCTTTGATGAACCAAAATATAACTACAAGCTATTAGCTTCTAATAGGAGAGAGGGTCTGAACTTTATGAAGATGGAACAGGTGAATCATCTAACCCATGGCCATGGAGTGTAAGTAGCTAGGTGGTTTTTTAGCTGGCTATACACATATTCGAGAAATATCAAATAATGTATTGCCAGCAGGTATTCATAGTTTAGATAGCTACTAAATTGAAACTATTCTATTGTATTGTAATTCTGAAAACTATGCTTAGTCTTAATTAATTGATAAAAAAATATTAATTTAAACAAAAATATAAGTAGGAATATATTAGTTTTTAAGTCATGTGCTGATCCACCCTTGTTGTTTATAAAATGCTTGTTAAATAGCTTACGTATAAGTTCTCTCTCCCTAGTATAAAAATAAATAAAAAATAATAGCTTTCAGCCTAAATCACTCACGTCACGGCTGAGCTACGCAGTCCTTGTTCCTCTAAGCTCCTCTCCCTCTCTACCTGTTTCAGAGAAACTTCTCTGGACTACAGGACTTATCAACTAAGGAAGGAGTTTAGTTTAGCTCCGAGCCTCGACTCACCACAGGAGGTTCCATCATTTGTCAACAAGTCCCAGGTCAGCCTGGAGGCTAGCAGTAGTTTTAACAGACCCGGGGCAGCCAGCAACGGGGGGTGGGGGAGAGAGATTGGTGCGAGGTGGTTCCGGGGATATCCGGAGGACCCCCTGCGACGTCTCCTAACCAGACTTTACCGGACAATCGCCCCCTCTACAGTCAACTGCTGAACATTTGTCTCTCCTTGAACCCTCACACCAATACATATCCCCTCCTCTTTCATTTCACGTTTATACCCTTTCCTCCCCCGCATCACTCCGACTGTTCTTTTGTTACTTGTTTTAAATAGTGGTGAAACAAAAGAGTATAAATGACTGACTGTCTTGAAGAAGTGTGTAAACACGAGACATCACTAGAGAAATGACAAGCGCAGCAGCTATTATAAATTAGTGTGCTATTTCCTTAAAAGGGCCTTTATCTGACAAATATAAATGTTACCAAATCTATTCTCACGTAATCATAAGCCAGATAATTAATAAAGAATAAAAAGTATGATATAAATTCTGAGTGCAAAAAAGGAACTGTGTTTTATAAAAGGCTTTTTCTCTGCGAATTGTATTGAATTTAATTATGAACCGCCATGAACTAAACGTAGGGCTCGTCAAGTCTGGTTCGACAGTATCAATTGCCTAAAGGCTGTATAAGCTATACCATAGTATGCTTTTATTCAATTTTATTAGTTTTAAGATTGTACCTTTGTTAATGGCTTCATGTAACGTTGTGTCCTTGATTGTTTGCACTGCAGATTGTTAGTTACACTAGAGTTATCCACATTGATTTGCACAAATACCGGCCGCGGTGGGTACGTGGTGTTAATGTTATTTAGTCTGACTTACAGGTGACAGGGAAGACTGGGCTCGAATACCAACCTGATTTACTGAGGGTACTTTGTCACCAAATAGTTTCCAGCTCTCCCTCCACACACATTTGGGTATATTTTCTTTAAATTCTACCTCTCTTATCCATAAACCATTATACTACTTAAATGCGGTAAGGACAAACGGGTGCCAAGATGCAGTGCAAATATATTTTATACAAACAACTTTTGTAGAAAAATGCAATTATGTGACCAGTTCTTTACATTAATTTAAGTTTTATTAAAATATAAATACACTGTTTGAAAGTAAAAAGTATCAAGAATTTATTACAGATCTTGACAGTATTATGGTAATAGCAGTTGAATTACAAATTCATTTACTACACCCCTCTTACTCCCCTCCTGCAACTCTTAGTAGTCTATGACATTTCTGATCCGTGAGTCAGAGCTACTTGGTCTTGTCTTGCGCAGGCAGAAAGAGAGAGAAGAAGCCGGGTGTTATTGCAACCCGAAACACGGAGGGTTGGTGGAATTATCTATGATATAGGGGTCTTATAAATGAAGTCCAGATGAAGGATTTGACAAAGAGAGACTGTTTTTTTAATAGTAGTTCGATAGTTGTGCGAGATCTTTTGTAAAAAAGATAAAATGTAAACAGATATAAATAATTTTCTGATGAATCTACGATGGAACAGAGAGAATGTTGATTCTGTTCATAATAGAACTGTAGACTTGTGTTTTGGGGTAAAGGTGGACTGGGCCACCTGCTATTCAAAAGCCTCCCCTCACTTTCAAGGATTATTTTAAATGACTGTCGAATTATGTTTCTCGTACACGGCAACTAGACTGAGGGGTTTTAAAATGTTTCATGTACACACATTAAATGAGGAATCCTAATGCGGAGCTATGTACACAGTAATTGCGTTTGAGGGGTATAAATGTTCCAATAAAAATTAATGACCGTTTCTCGTGCAGCATGGTCTGGTTAATTAGGCTTAAACTATGTTTAAGACTTCTTCTAACACCACATAATCATCACCATCATCATCACTTTATCTTATCGAGGTGAAGTAACTGTACTTGAACAGTAGATGTTGGTTAATATATTCATACATTAAGTCATGGTTTCTGCGACTATTTAGCAAGTTAAGTTGATATGTTTATTGGAGCGAAGGGTAAAAATATAGAACAGAAAATGTTAGTTAATATATAATTACATCAAGTCATGTTATCTTCAGCGATCTAGCAAGTTAAATTGGTATGTTTACTGTAGCGTTGGGCAAAACTCAGTGGTCTTTTCTTGTGTTCCTTACACTAAATCGTAGCTCAGCTATAATATATTCATACATCAAGTCATGCTATCTGCAGCTATCTAGTAAGTTAAGATAATATGTTTACTGTAGCAATGACTAGAAAATCTCAGCTATTTTCCCACGTTCCCTACATTAAGTGTCACCTCAGTTATCTCGATGTTCCTAAATATAATTATACATCAGGTCATGTTAACTACGGGTAATGTCGGGGCGCAAGTGAATTTTGTATACCAGAGTAATTTGGGAAATGTTGGTTTACCGAATACTATAGGGTTTTACACATCACAAACCGTTGGGTCTGAAGCATCGGTCGTTTCCAACTAATCTACTCGGGCCGATTATACGTGCGGACCAAGACGTTAGGCTCGTGCTTATTGGTCAAACGATGGGTGGGCTGACCTACTTCTGGTCGGGTATAAATACGGGGCAACTATTTAGGTAAAATTATAGAGCTTTACAAGATGTTAACTGCATAACTTATATCCTCAATTGTAGAAAAAGAGATCATGAATATGAGGTTAAGAGATAATGATATAGGCTATGCTTATAAAGCTACCTCGATAAAAGTTAAAAATACGCAGTACGGTAGACAGATAGTTACTGTAATGGACGGGCAATGTTTCGTCTTCCTGCATGCAAGGCTTAATACGCTTTCTGGCGGGTAGCTCACGGAATTTGGCAAGAGGAGCTGGTGTTGTGCAAAAAAAAACTGTCAACCCATCAACTTTGGTCTCATATGAACGTTTGTATTGTAATAATTGTTTATGATAATTGTTCAGTTACACTGCTTGTATGTTGTACTGATTATAACTTTTATGCCCTCAGGCGTCTCAGTATATCAATCGAAAGCTACCCGAATGTATCGAGGAAGAAGAAGGAAGTAAGTGAAGGGATGGCATGGAAGCTGCTAGCTGTAGATTGGTGAGTGATAGCTGGTAAATGATAGCTGAAAAACCACTGGTAGCACAATGTGACATTGTTAAACCTATTGTTAAAAGACCTACCTTACCTCCGCTTACCATGACTGAGCAAACAGATGAAAACCAAGTTTGTACATTGAGGGACGTTGAATTTACCGTTACTACGCAGACACATTATACATTACATAGCCAGTCAAGAAGGATATCGATATTGAACTTCATCGTCCTTCGAGACGACGTTTCGCTAAAAGACACGTCAACGTGCGAGGGATGAACGAGTTGCTACAGGCTGATCTGATGGAGACGATAACCTCTACTCTAGATCTAATTAGGGATACAAATATTTCTTACAGTAGTTTACGTGTATTCCAAACGTGCTTGGGCCGTACCCATAAGATGAAAACTGGGAATAATGTTACCGTCGCCATGGCGCACGTTCTCAGACAAGTGACAGCTAAATATTTAACTCCCATATGTAATATGCAGACGGATAATGATACAGAGCTCTACAACACTGATTTCAAAACCCTCATGGCAAAGAAAAGGATTAATTACTATTCTACGTAATGTAATATTAAGGATGCTGGAGTAATCGACGATTAAACGCTCAAGAGCATGATGTGGAGGAGATCTACTAAATTATTATATCGATAGTTTGATATAATTTATTCTTTACTCGATGAGTACAACAAAACAGTACACTTGACTATCAAGATCAGACCTATCGACGTTAAAGACGGTAGTCTTTTAATACCGTCTGTCAAAGTTATAAAACAATAGAGCCTTCACCGAACAAGTTTAAAGTCCGTATCAGCATGAATAAGGATGTTTTCGCAAACTTGTCAGTATAATTGTTCAAGATATGCAAAAACATTGTATCGAATCCCAGAACGTTCCTGCTCCAAGATATGAAGGGTGAACCTATTAATGGAGGATTTTACGCTAAAGAGCTCAAGAAAACGTCTCAGTCTAACATGCACCTCATAGAAAAGGTCATTAGACGCGTCGGAGATAAAGCTTACGTTAAATGGTTAGGGGTTGACTCTACACATAGTTCATGGATCTATGTCAACAACATCGTCTAGGAGAGAGGAGACAGTTTCCTCCTCCCTCCTTGAAAGGGAAGTGGTAGCCCGGCCAAATAAATCTGACTGCAGACGAAAAGTTTCTCCCAATTCTAAAAATATGCCACAGGCAAAAGTTTTTTTTAGCAGTTGAGTGAGATTGAGATTGGGGAGGGTTCCCTACGTTATTTCATTAAAGAAGACTGAAAACAGTACACGGATATTTGTGACTCGGGTGAGCAATGGCTAGAATGCTCGAAAGTGAGCGCGTACGAGTCCAGTCAGACGTCGGAAGATTACGACTCCAAGTGTGCCAGCTATCGACTGAAGGAGGGAGACACAAACGACGTCATCTGAGATTCACCCAAGTCACCTATTCCCAAACAAAGGGTTCGAGAATTCTGTGCTGAATTGGACAAAGTCGAGAAAAAAGAATATAGCAGATTTAGAAGTGTAAAAAATAATGAAAGGAGAAGTGTTTCAATGAAGAGGGACTAAACATTGTCGAACTTGCTGGAGTGGATAGAGTAGAGCTGCCGGGGGAATACTTTGAGTTAGATAAACTAAAAACAGGTTTGAATGCTAAGAGACTGCAACTAGGAGGAGATCTATATGAATTTTTTAAATGGTGATTGTATACATTTATATGTTTTTTAAATACCATAGTTAAAAAGTTGTTTACAATACTTATTTTCCATTTACTATGCTATGGTTTAGCTCATAAAGCATTCCTTTGCTCATAAAGATTTGGTTTATCTCATAAAGTACTTCTTTTCTCATAAAGCCTTAGTTTTTTTCTGTATGTATACTATCTGGATGTAAGAAGAGCACAGTCTTGGTAGGGGATGAGTATGAATGTTACAGACTGGATGGAGCACGAAGTTTGAAGCTATGCAGTATTAACTGTAAGTAAGAAGATGCAAATGAAAGGTATGGAGTATGAAAAAGCACGAGGGGTGTCGTCACGTGCGCTGTTAACCTGAGTCATCTGGCTAGAGAGAGACCACTCACGATGGAGGGGGTGAAAATAAATCCACACATAATTTAATTCTGAATCGTAGAGAGAGATAAAGTGGGAAAAGAGCTAAGGAAATATCATAAACAACGAAGAGAGAGAGAGAAAGTGGAAAGTGAGAGAAGGAAATTTCATTGACCACTCGGGAGGGGATGGGGGTGGAATAGATGAATTGGTGATTAAACCGTTGTTAGCATAATACTCTCAACCTCATTTCGCCAAAAGATCGTGAATTTGATTCATTAGTTCCACTCAAATATTAGTGTATTTCTTTAGAAGAAGTTGGAGGCTTTTAGTACGAACATAAATCCATCATGCTCGACATTAACGCTTCAACCAAGTACAATAGGCATTAGATGTGTTCTTTTTCGTGAATGAAAAGTAGTTTTGTTTGCTCACTGAAGAATAATGTGCCATGCTAGTTTCCAGTACCCCACTTACTCCCTTTTTCTCTTTTATTTTAAGGTTCTTTAAATACATTCTAGTCCAACGAGATATAGACTACCTAATTCTTTTAAGATGCAATTTTGTTTTCAATCAATTACACCCAGCAGGAATATATTGTTACTTACTAGTAAATTTCCTTATTAAGTATTTTAATACAAAGATATTAGGTTTCTATGAATTAAAGTTTTCTATTATTAGCTCTATTTAAGATATATTTTTGAAAACAATATTTTATTTAACTATATCTTAATAAACTTTGAGGCTATCCATACATTTGAACCAATGAGGTAAGCTTGAGAAAGGTAGAATCTAGAGTAAGTATAACAGCATTTGCTCAAGGGGATATTGGGAAATCATTTCGAAAACCATTACCTTTAGAACACACAGTTAGAACCCCCAATCTCCTCATCACCAACAGTTCAAAACTATTTCGAGAGTCACACCTAAGACCGTGCGACCACTGATCGAGATGCTTCTATCAAAGTCTCCCGAATAATGTGTTTCTGAAGAATGCGCTCTTATTGTTCTCCAAAAAATTTAAATTATTGGACCAAAGTGCACTTAGCGTTGTTAGGTTATTACCGCCAATAACTTATATATCAGAGTAGAATTGATTACTTCGTAGTAGCTTTAGTTCGAATCCACTGAAGGTATTAACTAGTTTGTGTTTAATATTATTTTACACCGTAAATATAGCTAAATTTTTACAAACTTGGGGAATAAGGGGGAGTTTTCCTAGGATTGTAGTAAGTGAAAGTTGTTGAAGATAAAATATATTTGGTTGGAGGCAGTAAAAATAAGGAAATATTAATATATCTGAGTACAGATGAAATTATATATTGATGCGATGCATTCTAGAGTTTAAACAACCAGATTACTTTTTTACCCACACCCTTAAAAAACTAGTGCCTTCTCTTTCTTCTATTTATTTGAGAAGAAGAGATATAACCATTTTTCGGTAAACATCAGAGAGCATTTCGTTCCTGCTAGTAAAGGTTCTAGGGAAAAGATAATTTGAAACGTCTTCGTAAGAAGTTTTATTTATAAAAACTGTGAGTAAAAGAAGAGACTGTGTAAGATCGTTTCTCATTTTCTTACTTTAAAGAAAAAGAAAGAAATACCCCACTTTATTACCTGAAAGAAAGGTCTTCATCATCTTCATTGCTGTCTCTATTGACGTAGCCATATTTATCATCATTAGTACATGTTTTAGATGTGTTTATTTTTTTTCTCTCTACTCCTTCGAGTAATATCACCATCAGCAGCAGCATCGACCCATAATCTTAATAAACTCCCGAGACCCCTCTCTTTTTCTTTGTCATTAAAGAAATTGCTACTTCCCCCAACATCGTTTCTTCCTCAACTTTATTGGCGTGGTGTGGTAAACAAATGATGTGATTTATCTTAGGAAATAATATTGAACCTCGACTATTTTTATTTATTAGAAAGAAAGTATTGCGATAGAGAGAAAATCAACATCGAAGATCTGTGCAATTTGTGCACTTCTGTAAAAAAATTTAAAAAAAAAATTTTTGGGCAAATTTGAGATTTAAAAATATTTATATTCATTATATTGGGCATATTAAATTATTTTTTCTTAAAACTTTAAATATAAGAAAATGATTTTTTATTTTTTTTATTCAAATTGTAGACTTTATAATATTTATATTCCACCATGGTCCAAGATATTAGAAATGGAGATATAAAAATTAAGGTTTATTTATATTGCATGTATAAACTAACGTAATTTAATGGTTTGTTTGATAATGGCTTCAATATTTTTGATTATTTTCCATTCATATACAAATAAATATTTCATAGAGCGCAGATCCCCAAAATTCACAAGCTGATATAGATTTTTCACCTCCCCCACCCCCCCACCTCCTCTCATGCGATGTGTAATATTCGAATGCATCTATGTTTTAAATTAATTTTTCAAATTTGGTATTTTAAAATCGTCTTATCGTTATTTGGTGTATTCAAATCTAAGGTTCTTTACCTAACACAACAAAAACCAATAAATAAAATACATATTTAAAGGAAAGAGACCTTGCGGTAATATAATCATCGTAATGAGTATTTACGTATTTAACTTGTTAGTTTCCCAACAAGTTAATATTTGTATAGCCTACTTTAAATGGAATATTCCTATTACATATTTTTTATCTAAACTTTATATTATTTTTATTGACACAATACGTTTAACACCAGGGATAAAAAATACCTAATCTAAGAATGTAGAGACGAGGTGTACAATTAAGATCAAATGTACTGGTATTTGCATGGAAATACAAGGAAAATCACACTCTGTAACACACTTTCCGCACCCCCATTTTTTAACTGTACCCTCCCAGGAATCAAACAAAGCCAGATATGCGCCTTCTGGGTGAAAGCCAGGAATAAAAACCAGGGATAATATTTCTATAACTAGGGAAATATCGATGTGTAACTCAAATTATTTGTGTGATTAGGTCAATTAATTTTTATTTCAGTTTTTTACTTATATTCATAATGAATTTAAATAAAATTTTAAGCTTCCAAAATGAAAGAACAAATTAAAGTTAAATAATAATGTGTCCCTCACTATGAAATGTTTTAATGCCACTAAAAGAAATGCCATAAGGACTTTGTTTAATAAATTAACGTGTTTTTGGTAACATATACATATTAAATAGTAAGCAACGTAAAATTAAGTAAAATGGCTGATTCATTGGTTACATTTATTTTGAATAGTTTTATTTTATGCTTATAAAATTGTCGTTTACATAAAAGTTGATCAGAAATAGAATTATAATTTAAATAAGGTTTCTCTGGGAGTCTGCAGCTACCAGATCGAACTCCTGGCCTAACAGACTATTTCACCACAGTGCTCAATTTCCGTTCTTAGAGGAGGAATAAAGTTCAATAAATGACAAAAGTTTCCATTGTGTTACAAAGAACATCCTCACTCAGGTATAATTTCCATCTCCTGGTCCATTGTAAGAGAAACTCATTAAAGATCTGTATTACACCAGGAATAGAAATGTCCTCTTTTCTTCTAATATAAGCCCTCCTGCACTCGGTGAATTGAATCGTCATCTAAAATCCTCACCGAAGGGAAATTCCTCTCTCTTAAGATTTGCGATATCTTACTTGTCTTTTACGAACTCAGAATTTTAGAGCACCAAGGATTATTACGAAAATAAAAATCCTTTTTCCCTCTGCCTTCTGTAGCGGTATTCTCTTAAAACCAGACGTTACTTGCAAGATTTCCGAAGCGGTTTTGGCAAACGGAACCAATTTCCCTTTCCCCTAGCCGTCTGATGGGAGATGTTAGATAGCTTCACAGAGGTCTCGGTATGAAAGCTGGTGGGTTTGTTCTGGAACAAGATAAGGTTGGGCCCGCCACACATTTAGTGGTACATAACTAACAATTTCATTAAACTGTTTGTTCGTGGTAGCCTTCTATCTGTGAACACTAGTGCAATCTAGAGGCAATGAAAACTACCAATGGGAAGGAACGGTGACCTTATATTCTACTCAGGAAGGAGAAGACACAAAACTACAATGAAAGAAACATTTTACCATAAGCATTAACCACGTTTATTTGGGACCTTTCTTTGGGATGTAATGTGATATTAAAAATCATGTTTATTGTTATTAACAAAAAAAACTACAGATGTAGCAAACACAACACTTTAAAAAAATCAAATGGTTATATTTTCTTTGAAAGTTTAGAATTAGATTAATAAAAATAGCCCTAAGCAACGCAATACTTTAGTTTTAATTTACCACTAACGGAGCAAGTATACAAACAATAAAATAAGTACACTTCTTGTTCCCACAGATTTATTTATCCCATCTTATTTTATAGTCAAAGTAAACAAAGAAAAGTCTGGAATACCTACCAGATAAAGGCATTAGCATTTTAAGATAATATTTAACTTCTGAATATGTTCTAAATATAAGTTAAATAAATGTAAATATAAAAATTATTTTATTTTATTTTTAACACAATCATGAATGTTTTAAAAATATCAAGTATTAAAATGATTGATTGTAACTATTTGATAGGGCACTCAAGTTAATGGAACAACCAGCCAACTGTCTTACCGCCTGTCTGACAGCTACTAGCAGTTTCCTACACATTGTCCTCTTGTGGTTGGACCAAGAGTTATATAAGATTTTGTACTATTTCAAACTTTGTTTTATGTATTTAGGTAGCATGTTATTAGTGTTACTTCTAAAGCGTGTGTGTCTTCAACTCAAATGTGAGAAAATTAACCAATAAAACTGGACCATAAAACAGACTATTAAAAATATTTAATTCTGATACCATAGAGTAGGTATGTCAAACCGGCTGCCCATTCCATGATTCTGTGTGGTATACGGACTTTTAGATGAACCAACGTAATATAATGCAGCCCGATTATTCTATTTTAAAAATAATATATAATTGCACCATTTAGAAATTGGTCATTATTTCATTAAATCTAGTAAGTGAGGCTACTGTACACAATATGTACTCTTTCCTCACTAACTATCAAATACCAAAAATGGTTAAATTTGCACACCATATAATATGTGCAATGTTTGGCAGCACAAAAGTGTCTCCAACGAAAAGGAATGAACACCTGAGGGATCACGGCTTGCAGACAATTATTATGAAAGAGGCTTCAACACAAGATTTAAAGTATTAAAAAAATTCACACCTGTGGTGAAATAAGCTTCAAATTTCTGGAAAAATATACTAAGTGCGTCTTAAAGTTTTACTTAATCATAGATTGTTGTATTTTTGTGAAAAAAGGGTATTAAAAATATACTTAAGTTCGTGACAATATTATATTTTTTGGAAATTGGTCCCTTCCATATTTTAAATTTTCAATGTGGCCCGTTTGATCCAACGAGGCTGACACTTGCCGTAGAAGGTTTTACATCCGTCTTTGTGTGGTGGTCAAAAATCTAATTTCGATTGAAGTTCTTGTTCATTCATATTGATTTGACATCTATGTGTGTACGAGTAAAATCAGCCAAGGTTTTCCCTAATGTGGCTTTATTTTGTCGAGTTTTTTTAATGAAATCATCATAGTTAGGATTTAGGTGTAATATATCTTTCTCGAGCTAGGCATTGTAGTAGGTCGCGTACCGATACCTATTCAGGTATATTGGGAAAGTTTAGTAGCCAAGTGGTTTTATGCCCTCTCTTCAGACAAACATTGATGTGTTTTATTTAAATTCCTCCTTCTAGCCTTAGGATGGTCACTAATACCGAGTAGGCCTACCTACGGACATAAAGAAGGACTTGTAAAACATAATATTCAATTTATCTGCTAAAACGAGAACGTCATTTTAAAACAAAATGTCTTCCTCACTTGACTTTGAAGTGTGATTAAAACCAATGTATCAACATAATGTGACATATTTCATGTTTTTTTAAAAATGTATGATTAAAAAAAAGTTATTAATGACTTACCCGTGCCAGTGGGCACGCAAACGTAGGCGTTAGATCCATTATGTCTGATTTGCGTGGTGATGGAGAGGCTGGGATTTGAATCCAAGTTAGGTCTACACGTAAATGCAAATATATTTCCTCAGGATTCTATATTATTCATTTTTATTTTGATATTATATTAATCTGGATAGCCCGGAGAGCAAGTAAGACACAGAACACAAAAGTATAGAACCTACTTAATCCAAGGGATATAGGATATTAAAGGTAGTTTATAAGAAACGCAGTTACATTGTTGTGGAGAGAGAATGAATAGCCACGGTGATAGCTTGCATGCGGATATACAATTAATGCATCAGGTCGGGATTCTAACTCAAGACTTCCCGTCAGTGAAACCAACTATCAGCACTGTGGATTCCTTCTGTATCAATATTTAAACTAGGTTGATTAGTAGGTTTCCTTGTAAATTAGTTTTAAGGAGGCCGACTAAAGGACCAATAAGACCTGTTGCAGGGCTTCAGAAATCCTAAGTTATTAAAGTAGCAGGTTTTTATTAAAAAATATGGTT
This sequence comes from Timema genevievae, assembly GCA_902155825.1. Lineage (NCBI taxonomy): Eukaryota > Metazoa > Arthropoda > Insecta > Phasmatodea > Timematidae > Timema > Timema genevievae. The sequence goes on along the minus strand of CABFWO010000162.1, from coordinate 231,755 downwards.
CACGCCAAAATTAAATCAATATAAATAAATATGTCTTTATAAAATAAAAAAACCTTTTATTTAAGTTTAATAGTTTAAAATAAAAAGTCTGTAAAAATGAAATTAGCTCATTTTCAACTATGTTTCAGGCAAAATGTCACACTTCTAAGATCAAAGTGAATTTTATGAAACAAATATCTAGCCTTCCCCACACAAATAAAATAAGTTTTTTAATCTTTTAGAAACAGAGAAAGTCTTATATAATTGAGAATTGTGTTGGTGGTTTTGAAGCTTCAGAATTACAATTTCTATAAGAAATACCTTAGTGTGAGGATATTTCCTTCACCCAAAGTATCTTCTCCCACACTTTACTGCTCCATGAATTCTCTCATGTGGGCCTAACTGGACCATTTTGTGTTCTCACTGCGTCTCACTACAAGTTTTCCTCTCACACACATATGTACCGATTACGTTAATGTGTCAGGGATGAATAAGGTTGAATATAGGTAGTGTGACTCCATTTGCGTGGAAGGAGAGTGGAAAAACCAATTAGTGAAAAATATCCCCCAGTACACCAGATCCAGATCTCCCCGTCATCGATATCGAGAGTGACGCCTCAAACCATTCGACCACCGAAGCGGATGCTGACCCAATCAAGCCGAATGAAACTCCCTAGACTGGAAAATTCTTTACTGTGGGCTACACGAATATAAATAGCTCATTTGTTTGATGCCATTTACATGTTATCCTAGCATGTTAAAATATTTTTAAAAAAAACGGACACCAAATGTATAGATAATTTTGTTTGCCTGTCTCGTGACATGTTTTCCGGTCGCTCTGGTTTCGTGTCCATGCACCATAATATTTACATTAGCATATTAGGGTCATTTGTTGGCGAATTTTTTTCGAATACATCCATTCCATATTTTGTAATAAATAATATCTCTCATTTCATCATGCCCATGCCAAAATAAAAAACGTTCTTTTCATTATTAATAAATGAATATAGTAATTTGATATTATTTTGTACATAGCATCTTAGTTGTATTAAATTATACACAATTATTTCATTCAGGTGTCAATTGTGCTTTCAATAATAGCGATAAGGGAGGAGCTATTTGGATTTTGGCTTCAATATTTAGTAATATCACTCTCCATTTCGGTGGCCGTTCATTAATTCTTCTTCTGTCGCGTCTTCAAATCTTATTATTTTCCTTGCTACTCATATTATTATCATGCCGGGTAATTTAACTACGCAAATATCAACCTTGCTGGGCATGCGGTATAAAATGTCAAGCTCATTTTGTCTGGTTTGCCAGTGGCAGGGCAGTCAGGGTTTTAATTCCGGGTGGGTGCATTGGGGATGTTTTTCCTACGAGGTTTCACACTTTCTCTCCAAACAAATACTAGTATATTTCTTCTAAATTCTACATTTCTTGTGCCTACACCTTATGTATATGATACCGTAGAACTCAAACAGTGATTAACACACAGAGAGAAAAAAAAGCTAATGAAATAGGTATAAGGAAGGTATAATTAAGATAAAATGTATCTGGATGTGCGTAAAGGAAGAGTCGGAAACCATTTAAGAAAACTAGCCTCGATATACAAGGTTGAGATCAAAACCATTACAAACTAGATGAGATTGACTTCTTTGACTGCATGATCAACTATGTGAATGACAAATGGCTGTATTTATTTGTTCAGAGCTAAAACGCTCTACCCTTATTTCGGCGCAATTTCTCATCCACTCATGACTAAAAATGTGTAACTGCTAAAAATAAATAAAAAAATCATTCAACGTCTTACTAGCCATCCGGGCTGTACATAATTAATTACACTAATCAAATAGGGATAGGGAAGGTAAGAGTAAATGTGAACAAATTTTTGTGAAGGAAAAGTGGGAAATCATAATATAATAAAACCCACCTGGCAAACCAGACTATATCATATTAATTAATATTTAGTCAGTGGTCTGCTGGCGAGGATAAATATATTGTAAATAAAAGCCTTAACTCACAGAATGTAAAGTGAGCTCTTAAGAATATGACTGTTAGAAATGGGCTTTCAAGGAGATTGTAATCTAAGATCTTTGCGGCTGCAGATGTCCTTGATTTATGCCAAGGATCTATTCTCTTCGGTAAAACAGAAGGGGAATAAAAGGAATGGTAATAATTATTTCCATTCCCTGAAATACCAGGTGATGGGGCCTGTCAATCCACTGGTGACCTTTTCTAATCTCGCTAAGTACGTTACATCAAACAGTCGTCACCGATCACAAGACTTCCTTTACAGCGGACTCGCTCGATACTCTTCTTTGGTTGTGTGCCCTCATGGAATAACGGAGATAGGATTCCTCCATGCATGGTTCCCACGAGATACTGTAGGGGGAAATTGGTAGACACTGACGTGAGTTTTAGTTAAGTACTCTTGGTAGGTTTCATGAAACGACTACTGACGCCTCCATATTACTTTTGTTCACTTTAATCCCTGATAATATGTGACTTATTTCTAGCAGCATTTTGGGGCTACATAAAATAATCAAGTTCCAGACAATCAGGTGGATTTTTTTATAAAGAAACGGGAAGATTATTTTTATTTGCGAATAGTTTAGAGTCTGCTTGGAATTGATTTATTTGAGGTATTTAACATTCACTTTCTGAACTGATTGGAAATATTAGCACATGAGAATGTTTATGATCGAGAGTGAAAAAGCTTACCAATTTTGTCAGGAAAATTATTTTCACATACCTTCCAGGGTTTTTTCACATGCCACAATCGACATGGGACCGACGGCTTTACGTCCCTTCCAAAGGAAGTTGTGGTATGGATTTTTATCACTCAAGAAAAATCCATTTACTCCTGTGTTTGAACCCACGATCATCGGGTCCTAAGGCGAGTACTTTACCCTAATACCACTAATATTGACGTCCTGGAATTTAATCCGGGATTCTTATATCGGTATATAAACGCATTACTGACTGAGCTAAGTTTCTCACGAAGGAATAATATGAATTTCTGGTTACGTTAATAGTGTAGGGCTTAGGAGAGTAAAATTGATACAAAATATATCCACATTAGTTTAGAGGAAAGGAAGAGTGAGAAACTATTCAGGAAACATCATCCTAAATCAACCTAGTTGGTATTAAAACCTTGAGCTCCCCACCACCAGCAAACCAAACAAATGGGTCTGAGACTCGCCTCAGTGGCGTAGTTAGCTAACGCGCTAGTTTGGTGCTAAGCTAGACTGCCGAGGACGAGGAGATTGAGGTTCAAATTGCAGTCGGGTGAACTGGGGTGGTTTTTCCCTAAATGGTTTTACCCCTCCCTCCACGCAAATGTGGGCTCACCTCTAATTTCAACCTTTCCAATTCCTAGCCCATTAGCGTAATTAGTACTCAAGCGTATAAACCGAACGGGTAGTAAGACACGATGCTAAATAATAATAATAATAATAATATAAATGTGTCTGAGATTTAGTTCACGCGCCCACCGATGCGGGTGAGTGGATCGATAAACCTGTTGGGAGTTCTTCTTCTCGTTGCTCCGTGTCGTCTCCAGGACCACTAGAGCTGTGAATTACTTACGAGGTGTCCCATTCGACCCGGGTACTAAGTATCCCCAATGGGGCCATGCACCCAGCTCGTAGGGGGGGG
>CABFWO010000162.1:214225-228012 GCA_902155825.1 Timema genevievae | reverse complement strand
GGGGGGGGGGGGGGGGGTGGTAGAGCGAGGAGGGCGTGATGGAGAGGAGTGGGGATGTATTCAGGAAGTAGGGCTGGTCCTATTTCCGGATAACAAAACACTTTTTGTTGAGGTGATAGGGTTTATCCCCCACTGCTTTCCTCAATTCTCAACTCGCTGCTGTGTCCTGACAACGGCTGTTTGAAATCCGTTTTATGAAGGGAAAGGTTTGTCAAACTGTTGTGAATGGTAAGCAGACTGTGACAGGAAAGGCTATGAGCCCGTTTCACGACATATTCAAAAGGGAAATTAAAATACAAGGCTACGCTTGAACCAGAAAACCTTTATAAATGCAGTTGCCTGCATTCTTTATCTGACAACAACGATATTAAGATCAGAAGACTTTATCACTATTTTTTAAATATGTTTTTAGTTTATAGCTAAATGTTTGTCCGACGCCTTAGCCCAGTTGGGAGAGTGTATGTTTACTGAGCTTAGAGTTCCAGGTTCAATTCCCGCCATGGCCAAAAATTTTGTTTATGAAATGTGTTTTTTCCCTTTCACAGTGATGAATTAACGGCCAGGGGCTGGATGTTGTGTCTGTTCTATATTTAAGTTAGTTTATAAGTCGTGGGCTGATACAACCAGTTAAATACCTTGAATAAATTAAATAAAATGTTGCTTCATTGGTCTCAATTCCACCATTTGCCAAAGTGGGGGGTGGGTGGGAATAATGATCTAGATCTGGCCAACCAACTACCTTACCTCTGCTTTTCTGGCACATGGAGGAATTCATTTCTGAGTTGGGGACACCATTAAGGCGAATTCCATTATCCCCAGATGTAAACGGCGAGTACTGGGAGTGCCAGGGGTGTGGGGTACTGGCGAAATAAGAATCCCGGGGTGGACCGACTGGAGCCAACGACATTAAATAGGAGAGTCAAATTAAGAAATAGTTTTTAAAATTAGATAATATGAGTTAATACCAGGTTGGTTAAATAAGAAAAAAATTAATGATGGTGGTGAATGATGATGGTGGAGAGCAGAGGGACCTACAGTTTCAACATGGCCTCCGAACCACGGTGGGAGCCTGGCATTCCACACATTCACAAAGTGTTAAAAGCACACACACTGCCAGAGGTGAAGGAAGGGTTTGGTAATCAGATAAATCTGTGCCGGGACTGGGATTCAAGCCCCAGACCCCTAACCTATAAGTTACCTTACCCCTAGACCATCAGGTCACCGTTTACCTAAGTGAGTTACAGAAAATCACACCACGATGGGACGTCTGTTTCAAGTTACATTACCTACCCAGTTTAAGGTATTATCCAAGAGGTCAGATGGGCGGGGTGCAAGTAGGGAATAAAACTGGCAGGGAAGGTAAGTGAATAGAAATGTGTAGGGGTAAGCGGGATTCCCGCGGGAAAGCATATTTTACGTTACCAACCCGATTGTCAGGACAGATACGCTATAATCTCGAAAATTTCAGGAAAAGGTCAGGAATTGTTCTTCCATTCCTGAATATCTAAAACCTTGGGTTATTCAACACATTTTTTTATTTTATATTATAATTTGATATGTGATAGGTATCTATTTATGTTATTTTGATTAATCAATTTGTTGTATATCTTACTTAAAACAAATAAGATATCTTAAATCAACAGAGTCCAACCAATCACCCGCCATTTTGAAGTGTTGTGCACTCCTATAAAGTTAGCACTCTTAGATTACACATCATATCAATAGAAAACAAGAACATGACGTATATTATCCGCTTCGGTGGCCACGTGATAAAATGCGCTACTCTCACATTAGACTAGACTGCCGATGACGGGGAGATTGAGGTTCGAATCTCGGTCGGGTGTATTGAGAGTGGTATTTCCAAAATGGTTTGCCACTCTTCCTCAACGCAAATTCTGGTACACTTTCTTTATATAAAACATGCCTAATCTCTAAAACTGTTAGCATAATTTAGTATATAGGTGTATAACCCGAACGTTTGTATATTTCATATTCTAACTTCTTTGGCGCTATTAATGTTTCATATGTTGATGTCCGATTTGTATTTAATCTACTATTAGGGCCTATGTATTCATTTAGAAAATTAAATATTGTACATTGTTTTAAGGGTGTCGGGAAAATTTCGCCCGGGAAAACGGCGCCTTCCCAGAAAAAAAGGGAAAACTGCGTCCTCGCATGAATCATCACACTAATAGTTGGGAAAAGTGCGCCCACACGATCTTGTCTGTCTCACCTAAATAATTTTAACAGGGTCGTGTGAGTGCACTCTTCTCACTTTTCTCACGACCTTACCATTTTCACCGGCGTGGATCGGTTCATCTCATACTTTGGTTTAGGAGGGTGGGTATTTCAAATCGACTCATCAGGAGGTCTTGAGGAGGTCAAAGTATATTGATTCATCGTACCTGTCTCTTTGCCTGTTGTTTAGGCTAGGTTAGGTTAGGTTAGGTTAGGTTTTTCAAAGAAATAAAGATTAGTGTGTATCTGTAAGCATTTGATGTGAACGTATAAAGTGAAGCTACCAAACTAATTATTGACGACCTTTTACTCCATTTTTTTGATCTAGACTAGACTCTTCAAACATATTGTTAGGTCCTTGGGCGTGCTTGTTTTGAAAGTGTGTAAAACAAGTGTGGGGCGTACTTTTCCCACCTAATAGTGTGATGATTCATGCAATGGCACAGTTTTCCCCTTTTTTCTGGGAAGGTGCAGTTTTCCCGGGCGCAATTTTCCTTAATCCGTTTTAGGATATCATTAGTCAATTTAGAAATAGTTAATTAGAAATCTTTAATACCCATTGTCGTCTCAAAGTAAGGGATATTACAATTCTCGTTCCCGATCTCGTTTCGATTTATGAGTCTCGTTCTGGTCTCAAACGAAAAAACTCAATCTCGCAAACTCCTAGAAATATGTCATATTTTTCGACGGGTCTTGCTTTCATCCACCACAGAAAGCTACCTTCTCTTTTCATTTAAACAGGCTGTATTTATTTTTGTCCACAATTCTTACTACCCATTCGGGTTGTACGCATATTAATTAGGCTAATTTGTATATAAATGAGGAAGGTGAAATTTATAGGAAATGTACCCGCACTTATGTGGAAGGAGAATGGAAATTAGTGAAAACTCATCCTCAGTACATCTAACTGGGATTCGAACCCAAGTCGCCCTATTTACGGCAGTTGAGTCTATTGAACAGGCTGTGACTTGTAGCCGACCAAAGCGCTGGCAAATGGAACATTGATGTTTTATGTGATATTTTAATGTTATAGCAATCATTCTAGTGAACATCAACATCCAGGTTGCAAATCATTACAATGATTTACGGAACTGTATGGATAGAAGGGGATCATATTTGAAATTGTGTTTAATTATTAGTTGAAAAATGACACCTGGACATGGGAATTGAACTCGGGACCTTTGGATTGGTGGGCCAACGCTCTACCGCTGATCTCTCTAGAAATCGTCCTGTGGTCAGAGTCATTCTTCACTCATAGATTAAGGTTGAGTCTGTGATGGAAGATTGTAATAGTCAGCTACATAATGAGCAATCAATAGTATCGCAAGCTATCAGGTAACCACAGCTATCTGCGACTCGGGAGGTCCATATCATATTAGTGTAAGTGTGAACCGTTTATCGTCGAGACAACAATTAGTCTTGTTTGTATGGGTAAAGAGCTACTTACCACTTACCACCTCATGACAAGAGACAAACGCTACCAGGTAACTTACTTGACTTGCCTCCTTATGCTGGGTTCACGATCGACTTTTAAGGTTCACTTATCTTAAGAAGACAGATTTATGACCACGATTCACGTAACTTAACGTAACAACTCGAGCCAAACATCTGCGTTCTAGAGTAGCTGTGTGTTTTGATCTGTGATTTGTACTATTTGTAGTGTGATGATCTATGAATCTTTACAGTTTTCAATCGATATAATAAATATATAGTATTAAACTTTTTTGATAAATGTAACTTTCATATTATATGTTTAATTATTTTGTTTCGATGTCTGATCACTAGAACTTAAACTAAAGAGTAAATCTTGGTCATAAAACCAACAAATGAATTATAGGTATCCCTGTAGACGTCACTCGCATAATTATTGGTAAGTGATACCCTTCATGTAACGTTCACTTAACGAGAAAGACCTCCCAGGACATCTATTACGTTAAGTTAACTTTATCGTGATCGCTTCCATTTCCATGGGCCAGGGGCTCCAAAACTTTTTGAGGTCACGCCGCCCTTCAAATGTCAGATTTTCCGTGCAACGCCCGTGTACCTATTATCTAAAAAAAATTGCCCAAATTTGATTTGGTAGCATTTTTTTTAAAAGATAATTTTCATTTACATTACTAGCGTATATTATTTTAGATGTAAAAATAAAAAATTAAAACAAAATTACAGAACTGAATTAAGAAGGAATTAAGAGTAGACATGTGTTTTCTTGTATGATTTATTTTATTCTTTAACACATGTACAAGTAAATGTATTGAAAATTGTCATGTTGCATTTCACTACACAGTATAAGATTTTGCTTTTACTTATAGCCACGACGCCCCAGACCAAGACCAACGACGCCCCAGGGCATCGTGACGAACAGTTCGGGAACCAATGCGCTAGGCTGACTTGGTAGCTTTGAGAACCACATTTCAAAGTAACCAGAAGTTTGTCTCAACTCCAATTGATAGGTGTATTATAGACGGTCGTCAATCGTGTTCCAAAATTTTCATCTTGATAACCTGTTGCTGGTCACGTCCAAGTGATTGACTCTCTCAAAACCACGATGTGATTCTCAACTGATATGTTCTTTGATTATTCACTAGTACAACATTTTCACGCCTGGTAGACAGTGTTATAGCGATTTGAGCTACACAACTAACCTATAAATATCTCATTTACTACCAAAAAACTACTATGCTGCCACTAATGTAGTTTTTTTTGCATCGCGTCTTACTACCTATTCAGTCTATACGCCTATGTACTAATTACACTAATAAGTTAGGGATTAGGATCGCTTAATTTAGAGGAAATACACCAGCATTTGCGTGAAGGAAGAATGGAAACCCTTTTTAAAAAACCACCCTCAGTGCACTCGACCTGGATCGAACCCTGATCTTCCTGTTTTCGGCAGTCTAGTACAACAAAAGATTAGCACGGTAGACCACGTGGCCACCGAAGGGGGTTCTCTGATGTAGTTAGCTATGTGAAAGGTATTATTAATTATTAACTATAGTTAAAATATTACGAGAAACAAATCTATGTGGTTGGATTAATTTTATGTCACTAGAGGCTAAATTACATATTTCCACTAATATTTTTCAAAGTATGCTGTGTGAGCTCTGATTGTTTCATTATTTATATACGGTAGTGAGTTTGTCGAGCAGTTGATCCAAGTCGTGTCGACCTCTTGTCCCTCCTATCCTTCCAACAGTTTGTCGACCGATTGACCATCGACCATTTGATCCTACTCGTGTCAACCGCTTGACCCACTCAATCTTCCAAAGATTTGTTTTAATTTTGCGGACCAGTTTTCTGTCAACCACTTTACCCTTCTATACCCGAGTTTTTCGAGCAGTTGCTCCAAATCGTGACAACCACTTGACCCCCTCCACCTTCCAAATATATGTTTACAGTTTGTCGAACACTTTGCATGGTGCCAAAGCAACTAAGGTATAGGTGATTCGGAGTTCACTAAAAGTTTGTTCACATGTATTAACACTTCCCCTTACATTCCTACCCTATACACCCATTTGGTTAACTCACGTAAACACAAAAAGAAGAAAAAAAAGCAACAAACTTGTTAAGTTCCTCCAAAACTCACATACAAGGTTACCTCTTTGCCGCAGTAAAAATATGATATAATGTGAATTCCAAACCATGTTTAAACTTATTTTTAAATGTCGATGTATGTTTTTGATACTCGTGAGGGTAGTGTAAAAGTGACCGGGGTGGGTTACAAAGGCCCCACAGTCTATTGTTATTGTACTACACAATATTATGAATAAAACTAACTAGCAGGGAACGTTGGTCGACTCAACCCTGATTTGCTTCTGTACTCATAATCTATGTCAGAATCGTGAATTCACGTGGTTGTTTAGTACTAAAATCAAGTGATGCTTAAATGTGTAAAAATACTGTAGTGGTAAAAAAAAAAGTGGTTTCAATTCTACATTATCAGGACATTACTTACTAAACAATTTAAAAAATGCTTTCAACATAACTTAACTATTTATTACCTGAATATTCTAAATATAATGACCTTCGAGCTATTGTAGGATTCTGGTAAGGGGGGAACAGAAAATACAAAACTATTTTTTTAAAGAACATTGATAAGATTTTACTGTATTATTAGTATTATTAAATTGGTAATTAAACTATCAATAAAATGTATATAGCTGGATATTACACGGCTTGAAGCATGAATGTATAAAATAAGTTTTAGGAACTTTTGTAACAGACAATGATCTTCCTACCTGATTACAACAACTATATCTAATATTATACTTCAGGATCAATTACTTTAAAACAATTAGGGACTTTCAGGTAAATTGAGGTGCCAAAAATGTAAATAGTGCCGTTTTATTAAGCTGCTTAGTAATAACTGCCAGTGGTCACACGATCTAGCGAATGAAACATCTTAAACGAATGTATTGCCAATGACAGGGAGGTTTAGGTGTTTTCCCTAAATGGTTCTCCAATCTTCCTTTGATGTATTTAAGGTGTACTTTCGGAACCGACTGATTATATCAGCACACAAGAATTCCTATGAGCAAGAACGAAAGGTACTACCAATTATGCCGGGAAAGGTATTTTAACATAATTTCCAGGGTTCTTTTACATGCCACAATCGACATGGGACTGACGGCTTTATTTTCCATCAAAATGAAGTTGTGCTTCAGATTTGTATCGCCCAAGAAAAATCCGTCAACCCCGACTGGGTTTGAACCCATAAACATTGGGTTCTGAGGCAAGCTCTTTACCCCAAGACCACTGAGGTCAACCCCTACATACATTTTCCTTAACTTACACACGAGTCTTTTCTACCCATTAGTGTAAATATGCGGATAATCCAGACGGGTAGTAAGACGCGGTTCACAAAAATAACTTCGATATTAAACATAGAATTGTTTTGTATGTATATGAATTTCTCAATTACAAATACTCTTCGAGAGAAAGACAGGAATATTAACCGGTCCTTTAAAGGTTCCTCCCATACATCCGCCAATGTCTGTGAAGCCGCGGGGCTGATTTCTTGCTCCAAGTAGCGATGCTAATGGAGACCCTGGGCTCGAGTGTCAACGTCGGTTTGTTGATCTTTAGTGACCGCAGCTCAGCTGATGCTCAACTCTCCGGCCCTAATCAAACCTGAACACACACTGTCCTTACTCCCCCTCCCACCCTCCAACCCTCCCGGTCCCTCCTACACCCTGTATCCCCCTCAGTCTAACTCGCCAGCGTACGTGCCAATGTCCAGGACAACCGGAATGTCATTAACAGGCATGGGTAACTTCAGACCGCGACGGTGGAACCACCGCTTTGGTGCTCGTCATCCAACGGAACGGTACACGCAACTTGATCGATGAGGAACCTGTAGACTAGTTCGCGAGCTTAGGGTGATTGATTAAGACTCAGAAAGTCTAGGTTCGATCATAGCCAGCTTCAATGAAAATAAGGTGTTTTTTTTTTCAACAAGAAGTTTTACATAATACACATAGTGACAAGGGTGCACTGAGTTATTTTTTTCCATATGTTATTTATCATAGTTGTTTTTCCATCCTATAGTAGTATTTTCACGGTAAGAAACTCTTATAAAATACAAACACATACTTTTGTGGACAAAAATGACAACATTGAACTATTTTATTAAATCCTGGTTCAAATCCTGTTCGGGTTTATTGAGGGTAATTTTCCTATATGGATTTACTGTCTCCTTCCATGCAAATACGGGTACATCTATCAATACAATCTACCCTATAGGCCTACCTAACACACTTTCATAATTAGTACATATGCGTATAATGCATGCGAATAGTAAACGTGATGGTATAAATAGTACGACCATTTTTTTAGTTCTATTTTATACGCATCGATAATGTCTATCAAAAGTGACAATACGTGAAAGTAGATCTAGTAAAATGTACACCCGTCAAGTAAGGTTCAAACAATGAGAATTAGACTGTAGCTCCATACTAATGCACATGCACTTCATTTAAACTATTCCTCACGTCTATTAGACCCTAGATTAGGCCATTAATAACTAGTATAATAAACATAATAATTTAAAGAGGGTTTAAAAACACCATCACAATGCAAATAAAAGCTATGTTCGTTTTATTTAATTTCCTAGTCATTTCCTGAAGATATGTAACCATTAAAACCCATTTGATATTGCCTACGTGAATCTTCAAATGTAAAGTGTGGGAAAAAGTATGAATTGGGTGAATTTTTAGGAAAAGCATCAGCACTCATCTAAAGAAATAATCAAAATTAATCATCATGGATAAAAATATTTATCCTGTGCATCTGGGCCACGTGGACTTTTTGGTCGTCTTAGAGCTCTCAGCCATGCAAGAAATGGTAGTTGGTGTTGGGTCACTGTAAGGATATCTAAGTACAAAGGTTGGTTTGCCACCAAGTCAATATTATACAAGAAAGATAAAATTATATGCTCATATTTGTTGGCCTATGAATCATCGCGTATGAGAGTCTGTTCAAATGTTTGTTTAACTATCTCCGGTCTTTGATATATACTGTGGAATGTTTAGTAATCAATATGTTAGAAATTCATGAAAACACACTGTGGGAAATCTTGGTATAATGTTTGTTAGGAATTCATGAAGAGACACTGTGGGAAATCTTGGTATTAATGTTTGTTAGGAATTCATGAAGAGACACTGTGGGAAATCTTGGTATTAATGTTTGTTAGGAATTCATGAAGAGACACTGTGGGAAATCTTGGTATTAATGTTTGTTAGGAATTCATGAAGAGACACTGTGGGAAATCTTGGTATTAATGTTTGTTAGGAATTCATGAAGAGACACTGTGGGAAATCTTGGTATTAATGTTTGTTAGGAATTCATGAAGAGACACTGTGGGAAATCTTGGTATTAATGTTTGTTAGGAATTCATGAAGAGACACTGTGGGAAATCTTGGTATTAATGTTTGTTAGGAATTCATGAAGAGACACTGTGGGAAATCTTGGTATTAATGTTTGTTAGGAATTCATGAAGAGACACTGTGGGAAATCTTGGTATTAATGTTTGTTAGGAATTCATGAAGAGACACTGTGGGAAATCTTGGTATTAATGTTTGTTAGGAATTCATGAAGAGACACTGTGGGAAATCTTGGTATTAATGTTTGTTAGGAATTCATGAAGAGACACTGTGGGAAATCTTGGTATTAATGTTTGTTAGGAATTCATGAAGAGACACTGTGGGAAATCTTGTTATTAATGTGTGCTAGGAATTCATGAAGAGACACTGTGGGAAATCCTAATATTAATGTGTGCAAGGAATTCATATCAATCATATTTGCTGTAGATTTGATGCACAGTCTAGGAGTAGTAAGTATATTACAGTACCAGTTCACACTCATTGCTCAGTCACGTGATATAGTCCCATTTTCATAGAAAGGGCCCTGACAAAAAGAAAAATTATTAAATCTACTTTTTCGTATTCATACGTCAAGTCATGACGTGATCTGTAGCTGTAACTTTTGATGTATATTATCAATACCTATAAATAACACTAATAAAGTAATAAAATGTTGTTAATTTTGGTTGAAAAAGTTTAAAATTTTATAAAAAGCCCTTGTTTATTAAATTTGGGCTCTAAAATTAGGTGACGTCTCACAAGAAAGAACTAAATTCGATCGTTATTGGGGGTGGTTTCTTTATTTCTTAAGTTATTTCCTCACTGCACACAACTAGAACTGACATAATAAAAAGAATTAGCTATTGCATGAAAGATGGAGAGAAAAACTATGTTCTTATGTTGCTATTTTTGATTCGTTAGGGCTGATTAAAACAAATTAACTTGTTCCGACCCACCTCGGTGGCGTAGTTGGCTAACGCGCGAGTTGTGTTGAGCCCGACTGCCGAGGACGGGGAGATCGAGGTTCGAATCTCGGTCGGGTGAACTGGGTGTGGTTTTTCCTAAATGGTTTCCCACTCTCCCTCCACGCAAATGCGGGTTCACTTCCTCTATTCAACCTTCCAAATTCCTAATCCATTAGCGTAATTAGTACTTAAGCGTATAACCCGAACGGGTAGTAAGACGCGGTGCTAAATAAAAAAAAAAATTGTTCCGCATGGGCAGCCCCTGGGTTAAAAGGGTAGAAATGTATTTCTCGCGAGCAGGTTGACAGTGAGGGCTTTGAATCTAAGTGGTAGCGAGTATTTCATTATATCGTTTGCTAGATAACCCTAAGTTCAAAAAGGTGTTATATAAATAAAGTTTTAAAATATTCCAGCGTATTGGTCACTACCCATGTGGGTTATACGCATTTAATACTATACTCATTCTATTACCGGTGGTCACGTGAACTAAATGTCAGGCTCATTAATTCTGGTTTTACAATAACCGGGAAGCGTTGTTAAAATGCGTATAGCAAGGACGGGCAGTAATATGTGGAGATGAAAAAAGTATTAATGAGTTATGGATAAGTAATCTATATTTAGATGAAATGTAAATAAAGAGATAGTGGAAAACCATTTAAGAACAACTACTCACAGTAGACCTAGCCGGGATTAAAACTCCAACCTCCCTGTCACCGAATACGAGACAAAACGAAGTTCAGGCCATTACGAGTTTCTACCACTATCAACTATTTTCTTTAAGCACCTTTTAACCGTAATCCTTTCCCATTACCTCTAAAAATTAAGGTGTTATATGATCGTATTTGGAGGGAAAATAGTCAGATTTAGATTACGAAGCTACATTAAGTTTAATCATAATTATAGTCAAAATTGTCATAAATAATATTTTAAATATTTAAATAATCTGCTATATCATATAAATCGTCAAAACATTAAGTGTGGATTATGAATATGATATATTTTATTATCTTTGTCATAAAGTCTAGAACAAAAATCAATTGCCAGTCACCGGAAAACCAGACCAGACCGTGTTATCTGCCTGCGTGGCCACCGATGCGGTTCATAGACAAATTAATAATTTCAAAACGTTATCTTAAAGTGATTATGGATAACCCTCTCCTGACCTAAGCGGTAAAAGTCCAATATGCAAGTCTAGCGGTATTGTAAATTCTACTTTTTCAAAACGAGCTTTTATCAGCACACGACGGACAAACTAAATTGAGCAGCCCACACTAACGCCTGGTTTTGTTTGAAAGAACGATTTAGAAAATACATAATGTTTTCATTCAACATTGATAACATTTCACAATATTAATATTATTTTATAGATATTGATAGTAGCTTTCTAAAGTGACAGATGCAGATATTGAAGATTCAACAATCTCTAGAAATACTTTTTTCCCGATTACAATACTTTCTCTTGATTAATAGGAAGATCAAGGTTCGAATCTGGGACGGATGCACAGGAATTGTTGTTTTTGACATATAATTTATCACCGTAGTGTTTGTCACCTTTCCCCCTTCATGATATTGAAAGTTCACTTCCTCTAAACAACACCTCTCTATCCCTTTGATCAAACCATTAACAATCTTCGAGTTGACCCGCAAGGTCTAAAAAATCAGTCTCGCAATAGGCTGAGTTACCGGTGACGGGACGATAAGGGCTAGAATCGCGGTAAGTTGTACAGAGTGTTTTTTCATAAATAGTTTACAACTATCCCCAACGTGAATGTGGGAACATTTCCTATAAATTCTACTTTTATTCATCCCTACACCATTATTGTAAGTATTCTCGTACGAGTAGTACTGCACGGCTTACACAAAAAAAAAATTGTTAGTGACTAAATAAAAATACTTAGCTATTAAAATATTTTAACTTGACCCTTAAATAGCATTTTCTAAATTTAAGAAGAAATTTTTATTCTAAAAAAAAAATACAAATTCATCTCGATTAGTGTTTATGCCCCCCTATGAAAAAAAAACAAAAACAATCCAGCACCTTAGTACAAATGGTAAACAATAAAATTGCCAGCTGTATTTCTCTTACCAGGTTTCGTTGAATTTATATTATGGTTAAACTCGAAGTGGGGGGGTAGTGGGGGAGATATTTCGTTTAAAGGGTAGATTGAGTGCTTGGGAGGTTACTTTTCTTCTCCTGGAATCGCACCGTCCGAAGTCGACACAATCGCATTATCCAAGGAAGCAAAAACGTCTGAAAGCTCTCCGAGAATCTTCTCTGCAGTAGCGACTTTTCTCCCTCT
The DNA here is from genome assembly GCA_902155825.1 of Timema genevievae. Taxonomy (NCBI): domain Eukaryota; kingdom Metazoa; phylum Arthropoda; class Insecta; order Phasmatodea; family Timematidae; genus Timema; species Timema genevievae. The sequence continues at coordinate 215,649 of CABFWO010000162.1, read as the reverse complement.
CTAAAGCCTCCTTTTACTCGCAAGTAAGACTTCAGCCTTACGTAGGCCTATGCACTCGATGAAATCGGCTTTTTAAGCTTTTTTTTATTACTATTTAAACATCTTCCTTTACCCCCTAACATCCTTTTCCCTTTCCTTACACACAAGCTAGTTTGACTATAAAATTGTCAAATGAAAATCTATACACACTAGTACAAATTTAAATATCGTGCCTGGAAAATTATCTAAGGTTATAAATATAATCTATTATATTTTCTTGGGACTAGTTTTGTATTTAGGAATATGATAGTTTGGTTGAAACAACACATTTTGTACATCACTGGTGTAGAGAGGAAGACGGTAGAGTTTAGGTTAAATCCACCCGAATTTGTGCAGCGAAAAGTTGGCAAAACATTTAGGAAAAACCGCCCTCAATACACCCAATCGCGATTCTAACCTCAATCTATCCGCCATGGGCACTGTGTCCCATTACATCAAACTATCGAATATAATACAATAATGTTTATCAAAATTTTGGTGATGGGAGGACCACCAAATGGTAGTTACTGTACGTTAACTAAGGGACCACCAGTGCCCTGGGAGTAGGGGGGCGGAGGGAGTAGGGGGCGGAGGGAGTAGTTGACATTTTTTAAAAAATTTGTATGCAATTACATTTTAGGTCTATATATACAAGACTAAAATTAATTTACTAAATGAAGTGTTATAAACAAGTATATAATTACTTTGGATTAGTAAGAATGGTTGTTTGGTGATTTCTAACACCCCAAACCTCATACATTTTTATAAATAATTGTTGAGATTTGTTGACTTAAGGTTGGTACAGACCTTATTTTCTATACGACTTTTGTCTACCGAGGAAAGAAATAAAGCATAGTTTGGATCATTCAAACTTAATCTTTTCCATTTTAAAACTTGTATTATAAGTTTTCAGAATTCTTTGATTCATAATTATCTATAAGCTTCCTGGGATCCTGCGGACAGCTTGATAGGCCACTGCGGACCACCAGTGATCCGAGAACCACATTTTGAGAAACACTGTAATACAAGACATATCTAGACTGGCTTGAATGGCTTAAAAAAATAATATAGAGAGTAGGGTGCGTCACATCTCGCTTCGTACCCGAGATCAAAGAGTATCCTCCCTCAAAGTGCATCACACATAAAGGTGCTTCTACCACTCATCCCCTTCAAAAATTCTACCCCCCCTTCAATCCCCTTTCGCTTTCCCTTGTCATGTAATAGAATTGTCTCCGCATTTGGTATTCACTCGCGCCGGTCATTATTCATAAAGGGCGTCAATTTACGTTGGCGATGACACCAAACCCTCCTTCAACACGTTCTCCCTCCCTCCCTCCTTTTTCACCTTCCCCTGGAGGGTAGGGGTATGTCCTAACACAAGAGACAACAAACACAAAATGGGAGGT
>CABFWO010000162.1:193603-214103 GCA_902155825.1 Timema genevievae | reverse complement strand
AAAAAAAAAAAAAAGATGAACAGCTCGGATCAGTTTGCGTTGGAGGTGTGTACAGTTGATAAATTAAATAACCCTCCTCTTCTCCCTAAAAAAAATAAAAATAGTTCTAGATTCATAGGTAGGTGGGCGGAGAATCTCTCGACGTTTCTCCTGGTCCTGTGGATGAAATGTGAAGAATATGAAGAGTTTACGTATTCTATTTAATATGAACGTAAGTTTGGGGATGCTTATCTAGAGAACTAGTTTAACCCCGAAAAGACATTACTCAACTGATGTGATTGCTGCAAACAGTTTTTACCGTCTTCAAAGCTAAACACATCAAGTTATTTGCTATTTTTTTTTAAATGCAGAGGGTTTTATTTCCTTATGGGATACTAGTCATTTATACTAATATAAAAAACAGGCCTGATAAAGATGAGTTCTAATAACACTCGCCAGCATTCGACTGGAAGATAAAACAACTAGATTCAAAACAGACAAACTGAATCTCAACTACTCGGGCTGAGCTTAAGTAAGAACAGAGAAGGAATTGTGTATTAGGAACTGGAATTGAAGAATCTTTTAGAAAGTACAACTTTCTTTGCTGTCAACAATAATAACGTTTTAGTATATTTATTATTATTCTATATGTATCAATTTCATCTATCAAAAATGACAGCTGCCGATCAAATGACTTGATGTATGCATGTAGGTATTAAAGAGGTTTAAATGATTTCTATAATTGTCAGCTAAGATCCTTCTTAGCTAGATACTACTACATCTGACAATTCACACTGTTTTAAAAATATAAAATATAGCATTTGGGAGGGTTGTAAAATATGTTATGTTTCTTAAAAGCAGCTCAAATATAATTTTATTTTAATATATTAATATATTTTAAATTAACTCAACCTGTGTCAGAATGGTGGTTTCGTGTTTAAAACGTTGAATCACTCGCCTATGAGAAACCTTATTTCGTAAACATCTGGAGGAAAAAATTTAATATTTATGCGAGACGTGACTAGAAACCATGTATACGTAGTTCACTATAAATGCACTTGTAATAAGCATCTGCACACTAAGTTCAAGTTCATCCATCTGAAGAAGAAGAAAAAAAAAGGTCGTAATGTTGCGAGAATTATTCTAATCCGCTTACCTACGCTAGTGGTCACGCAATCAAAGACGTCAGGGTTACAATTATCTGGATTTCTTGTGACGATAAAGAAGTATTTCGAATCTAAATCAGGTGCATTAGCCAGTATTATTTTTGAATGTGATTTATCTCAAAGCTAATACTGGCGCACTTGCTATGTATAAATTACCTTCCCCATACCTATATATTAATTAAATTAAGCCGTTAATCACCCATGCAATTAAACGTATTAACTAAAAAAAGGTGACCTGGTGGTCTAGGGGTAAGGTGTCAGACTTCTGTGCTGAGGGTCCGGGGTTCAATCCTCGGTCCCGGCACAGATTTATCTGATTACCAAACCCTTCCTTCACCTCTGACAAGACGTGTATTAATCACAACTTGTGAATGTGAGGAATGCCAGGCCTCCACCATGGTTCGGATTCCACGTTAAACTGTAGGTCCTCCATTTCATCTCACAATCACCCTACCATTATAAATGAGCGTAAGTGCGTATAACCCAAACGGGTAGTAAGACGCGGTGCTAATAATAATAATAATAATAATAATAATAATAATAATAATAATAATAATAGCTAAAAAAAACTAAAGTACCTATAAACAATGAATAGATAAAGGAAATATTTATAAGAACCTATCACCAGCACCGATGGGCACAGGTTAGGAAGCATCCTTCTCGTCTGGTCTAGGTTGACGTTAATTGAGAAATCAGATTTCAAATCCAGGTTGGGTGTACCAGGGTGTTTTTTTCCTCAAGAGTTTTTCATGTTTCCTCCATGCAAATATGGCAACACTTTATTCAAACTATATTTTTCTCCTCCCTATTCCATTTGTGTAGACATAGCCCTGACGTGCAGTGAGGCGCAAAGCAGGGTTAGGGCCTATTCTATGTGCCCCCTTCTACCGAGCATGTACTTCAGATGAACTGTTTGATTAAGTTTCCTCGAAAGGATGACTTAGTTTATTACCTGGAGATGATCTAATATACCAGCAGTTGGTTGCTGGTAACTTATGGTCCTTCCCCAAGTTTGGTTCGTAGATTGGTTTTGTTCCGCTTCGGCAGCTGAGAGGAAACAGATTGGACAACCTCATTGCGCGTGCTCCCACCGCTCGCCGAGAGAAGGGTGGACAGATGGTTTACAGCTTCTTTAGTCATACTCGTACAGTCCAGGATAATCAAAGCGGCCACAAACGTCATGTTCTCTCATTTAATGCACCATTCAGTTAATTTGATATACTAGATTAACAAGGTTTTTACAAAAAAAGTTTAGGTTTGTCAGATTTTCTATATCTCATAGTACACTAACCCGCAGTGGTGGCCGAGTAAGCCAACGTGTTAGAACTAATCGCACTTAGTAAACCTTGATGGAAAGGCCGGTATTCGAACTCAGCTGAGCTTCATTCGAGGACGATTTTTCACATGTGACTAACATTATTGCGTTAAAATTTAGGTAGTATCTCTTTAAATCTATCGAAATTGTATTAATATATTTGCCAATATCTCAGAAACTGTTGGTTTTATAAAAATATATCTTCTATAAAAGTTTTTTATTTTTAATAGTACTATAATATTGCTATCATAACTTATTTAGTATTTCAATTAGTTGCGGAGATACAGAAATTTCCGCCTCTGTAAAGTACCCTAAAATTCATTTTCATAGGAAAATGGAAATAGCCATTTCATTTATAATCTTAATCAACGCCTAGATACGAATTCTAATCAAAATCGTTAGAGCTTATTTTTAGACTTTTTTTTTCCTTTTTGCTTTTTATTAGTCTATTCTTAATTTTAGCGCTAAACAGACATACAGACATATGGCAATGCAAAATACCACTTTTTAGGGTTTGGGGGGTAATGAGACGTTGACGCACATCAAAATTTCTGGTTAGATTTTTTTTACGGTCGCATTACTTTACCTTTAATGTTCGAAAAGTTAAAATATATACATAATTGCGTATAGCTTGAGAGTTATTGGTTTAATAAAATTATGCTTTAAATAAAAGATTTGTAATATAAATAGACCTACATATTTGCGATGATGAGTAATTTCATATCTCAAATAGTTTCGGAGATATGATAAAAAAAATACAATTTACGCATCAGACTGGAGCCCTTAAATTCATTTTGCCAAAATATTAAGGGTAGCCGTTTTGTTTTAAATATATATAAATGTTTTGAAATGAAATTTAATCAAAATCGTTAGAGCCAATTTTAAGAAAATCGACTTTTTATCATTTTGTCCTTCAGTAAACTACCCTTAGTTTTAGGGTTAGATATCCAATTCCAAAATTTCCTCGGGGAAAGCCTCTGTGAACCCTAGATACCAAGTTTTAGCCCGATCGGTAAAATATTTTAGGCTCTAGTCGGAGGTACAGACAGAAGACGGAAATTCAGAAACCACTTTTTCGTATTCGGGGGGTCATGAAAGGTCGAGATTCATAAAAATCTCTAGTCCAATTTTTTTGACGATCACAATACTTTCTCTGCCTGTAAGATAGCGAGAAAATTAAAAATAATCTACTGGAAAAAATATTCTAGGATTTATGAATCTCATTAATGTTATCGTTATTACTACTATTATTATTACTGTTGACTCACTGTGATTCAAACAAAATAAGTTCAAGCAGTTTCAACGATATTTTTCATGTCTGAAGCCCTCTAATTAGTTTGCTTGTGGTATTTTTAAGGGTAATGGGTGGGTAGGTTGCAATTTAATATACGATTCCATAAACATTTAAGGCTGTTTGCATATATTACCGTCTATTTCAAATAAACCTTGTTTAATATCGATTTAGTGTTTTGTTTAGCTGCTTCTAACTAGCCTAATCGTTTTTCACCATCATGTTATAAGTGTAATTTAAGCGGACCAAATGCGTGAGTTAAGGCCAAAAGCAAAATTTAAAATCAAAGGTATTTATTAATTAAAGATTGTTTGGCACGCAGACTAAACGTCAAGTTCATATAGTCTGGTTTGTCAAATACATAGAGGTTGGGGCTCGAATCCCAGCTGGTTGTATTGAAAGTATTTTTTAATAGATAGTTCCCAGCTTTCCTTCCACTTGAACGCGGGTACATTTCCCTTAAAATCTAACGTTCCACATACCTACTTTATTAGTTTAGTTAAATGCGGATAGTTCAGATAGGAAGCATAACATACAGCATAAGAAACTTATTTCTAAAAGTATTTCCTTGTTTTCTTAAGTATAGTAAATAAAACATCTTTGTTTTGTTTTTTGTTTTTTCAAATATTTCCAAAGGTTTACGTGGGGTTTTTTTTTCATTAAGTTTAAAAAAAATTAAATTGAATTTGTCTTATTATTTCATGACTTAATGACTCGGTTAAATATACCTATTCATCTCGAGCTACTTATTTGTAAAGCGTCCAACATCTTTTTTTGTTATTGCACTAAGTATAGTCGGCGGACTATCTCGAAACCATGTCGCTTGCGCCTATTCAGCGTACCACCTGGTGGCCTATGTGCCGGGCGCGGCCGCTTCACCGCTCTTGTGTTCATAGCTAATGAAGGTCCGGAGAGTAAGGACAAGTTGCTTTACACGTGTAGGAACAAGGGCCACTATTACTAACCTCGATGTAGCCGACACACTATTAACAACCTGGTATAAACCCCTCCTGTAAAGCCCTGGTAGAGCTCTACAATGACCATTCTCTGGGCTTGTGTTAGAATCCCCTCCTCTTTGGCCAGCCCCCGCTGCTTTGCATGGAGTGGCTTTAATGCCCGAGGGGAAGGGGGTAGAGGGCTTTACAGCCGCTATCAGTAAGAGCTCTGTACCTCCAAAGTACTGTAGTTCGATTACCGGCAAGAGATACATGGTAAGAGACACCCCTCTGCCAGGATTTATAGGGACCAGCCTGATGAATTTAGACAGCCCATCTTACGAACAGTCAAACCATTTTACCATAATTCAAATAAACGCCCCGCACAGACTTTATCGCTACTTTACCTAAAAATTAAGATGCTTACTTTAGAAAATCTAAGATATGTAAAACAAAATAATATATTTTGTTGCAGAAATATAATGGAAAAAATAGCATCACATTCTGCCAGAGAGCATAAATGAAATGATAGGTTACTGTTACTGTTACAGAAACATCGTGAAAAGAGGACCATATTTGACCACTAAGGACCATAACAATATCCCTAATAAAAAGACTTCCATAAAAATACATATTTGATTAAAGCTCGGAAAATAATGAGTTAAAAATTTTAATTCAAATAAACTATTTTTGTTTTAATAGTCCTACATTTTTGCATTTATAAGTTATTTCTTTTCTCAAGGAGTTACGAAGATATGATTAAAATTGGAAATGTACGCCTTTATAAAGTACCATCAAAATTTGTCACAAGAATTGGAGAATCGAAATTTTGTTTGTAATGTTAAAAAATATCTGAACACGAATTTTAATCAAAATATTAGTAGCCAATTTTGAGAAAACCCATTTTTTTTTCTTGGCCCTTAATTTTAGGGTTAAATATATCATTCCAAAAACTTTTATTAAAACCCCAACCAAGTTCTGGCCGGTTTGGTAAAATAGTTTCAGCGCTAGGTGAGATACAGACAGAAAGACAAGACGACAATGCAAAAAAAAACAAGGGGTGGTGAAACAAAAATAAAATCTCGAGTTCGATTTTTTTTTAATATCACAATACCTTCTCTTTCCGGGGGGTCACAAAAAAGGAAAAGCGCAACAATATAAATATTTAAAATGATAAATTTATTTTACTGATCTAACCCGTAAATGGACGAAAAATCTGAATCAAACGTAATAGTGAATCTAATATGAGTCGTTGAGTGGACTCTTAAAGGTTTCCTACGCTCCTTCGCGAAAGTTGGGGATCATTTTACCTAAATTCTACCTTACTAATGCCTAGCCTATTAGCACTAAAATGGGCATAGATCTGACAAATAGTAGGACGCGCTGGAAATAAATAACTATAAAAATAGGCCTACCTAACAGCATTATCATTAATTGATTGAATTTTATTACTCAATAGTGCTCATTAATTCTGTGAGGGTATTTAATGCGGACTTAATAAATACACAGAGTATCAGCCAGCACATGACTTACAAACTAAATTAAGTTATAATAGACTTATCATCTGCATATTTACCCACTTCAGTGGCCTAATGTTCTAAGGCGGCACAATCGTGTTAGACTGGCCGGCTCATGACGTGAATTTTGGGTTTCAAATCCCAGCCAAGTCTACGGAGGGTGTTTTTTCCTAAATAATTTCCCACTCTCCTTACATACAAATGCGGATAGATTGCCTCTAAAATGCTTCTGTCCCCACCTCTACCCCATTAGAGGAATCAACATTATATAACTTGAACAGGTAATAAGACGCGGTGTTAAAAACATTCTAAATATTTACTAATTGTATAGCAGGATGAATCCGAATACAAACAATAGATATCTTTGTTAGTACCACGTGGAATTGAACCAAGTTCCTCTAAACTTGCGGTCGACCCCACTGACCACTTAGCCACACCGGTGAATTCTTGATGAATACAATTCCAAATAGTGATCAGGATAAATAATCCATTATATAATGGGTCTATGCTAATAGCAACTACGGCTGTCGCAACAGCGCTAATGTGTACGTTAATATTGTATCAAGATCTGTAGTGTGTGTCGAGTCTCCTGAGTTTGCTAGAAATACCAAATGTCAATTTGTCATTAGTGTTGACTTGCTCGATACGGAAATATAAACGCTGGAAGAATGTATACACCCTGAATGCGGTTGGAAAAACAGTAGATAAAATTCAAATATGTTTATTTGCAGTCACCACTTAAAACATTTCACTTTATTTGTGTTAGTTTAAAATTATTGATAATATCTCTCAAAAGTGACAGCTGCAAATAACTTTACTTTGATGTATGAATATATTAAAACTGTTTAGTAACTAACTTCTACTGTTATTCCTATCAAAATAATATTATAACTACAGTGGGAATGTTAAGAGTAGGTACAGTAAGATTTTGGTAGAAATAAACTTTTTATAAAATACAATATATGTCTTTTTTATGTTTACAATAGTGAAATTTACTACACTATTAGTGTTGTTTTATATTATGTATTGATGGAAGATATCAAATGGGACTACTACAAATCACATGACTTAACGTATGCATACGTGAAAATAGATCTAACAATTTTTTCCAGGTGTCAGATAAGTTTATTCCGGTAAAAATATTGGACTGCATTTGATAATAATTTGCAGACTTTACACTAATCTCATAATATATTAATATGTTAAATTATATTATCGGCAGCTGTCAATTTTACTTTCTCTTGATCCCACGAGGAATTATTGTGATTGTAAAAAATATATATAGCTCAGAATGTTGATAAATGTTGATGTTTCATGACCATTTGAAACTAAAAACGTGGTTTTCGCGATGCCGCCCTTTTATATCTAAGCCTAGATCCGAAACCATTTCACCAATCGGGCTAAAAATTTGTATTTAGGATTTTTATAAGGTTCCCCAGGGAGATTTTTGGAATTATATATCCAACCCTAAAATTAAGTCTAGTGTACTGAAGGGGATAAAAAAAATCTATTTTCTTTAAATCCGCTCTAATTATTTTGATTAAATTTCGTATCGAGGCACTGTTTAACATTAAAAAAACTAAATGGCTACTCTCATTTGAGGGTACTTAATTCAAGCTGAAATTTCCAATTTGTGTCAATTCAGCGCACATTTGTAACATATATTTTTAGATAAAGGAGAGAAAAAGTCTTTGCAGTGCACCTAACATATATTTACATATAGTATCAATGCCACTAAAGTAATTACTCTATTTCAGTTAACTTTTGTCAATGTTAACAGCAAAAAAGTTTGAGTTTTCTTAATCTACCCTCCATAATTCCACTATATTAACAAATTATTCAATCATGTTTAAGCTACACACATACACACACACAAACACACACACACACTTGGGGTAGTACGGTCTAAAGCGTCAAGCTCACGATATCATAGATTGACTGGTACGAGATGGTCAAGTTTCGAATATCGGCAGAGTTCACTTTTCACATGTAATTCATTACTATTGTTTCCCCACACTCTCTCCACACTATTGTAGGTGCACTTTATCAAAACTTTTATATCTAAGTATTACAATAAATAGTATCCGTAATCCATTCGAGCTCATATCCATGCCCTACAGACTGCCATGGCTTCAGTCAATTACGAAGCTATGTAGGAGTTTTTTTAGTTATATGTATAGTTTCTTGCCTAACCCGTAAGGGAATGGCGTGATTATGTATGTTGTATGTAAAATGTAAATTGTAAATTGTATGTATGTATTAATGGGTGTGTATGTATTAATGGGTGTGTATGCATGTATGCATGTATGTAATTTTTATACTTAAGTCACAGTTAAATGAAAGCGCTCTCTGAATAGAGTCAAAAAGAGTTAAAACCCATTTTATTCATGGTTTTCCAGCGATTTTAATAAAAGAATAATTAAATTAATCCCTGGAGCTATAAACCTTTCGCACCAAAATATTTTTTTGAGGATGAACAAATATTTTTATAAGCTCAGAAATTAAAGGAATACAATTTTATTATAATAAACCCGGACAGTGTGACTTCAAACTATTACATTCACTACATTTAAAAGTAATTACCAATGCACTTTAGGCTATTTTTTGACGTCAGTGAAGCAAATGAGGTCTTGGAGATGCCAAATTGAAGAACGTTTCACCAATTAGTGTGTTAAATCCATGACTACTATGCTAACAAGCGAATGCATCACTTAGACAGTTTTAGATAAACATTTTTAAGAATATAGAAAAAAAATTGGGCTATTTTTTAATTTTAGCTTACACTGAGACCCACATCGGTGGGCATGCAGATCAACAGTCAGGCTAATCTGGTCTGGTTGGCCTTTGAAGAGAAGATCAGGGTTTGAATCTAAGTAAGATGTGCTGATGGTGTTTTTAAATAAATGTTTTATCATCGAACCCCCTTCACGAAGATGCGGGTATATTTATTTTAAATTCTATATTCCTCATTACTACCCCATTAACGTAATTAAGATGCTAATGTACTGGACTGGTGAAAAAAAAATCTAAACTATGTTGACAAGTGCGATTTAATTATGTTTTTTGGTGACAGAATCGATATTGTTTTGGGCCATTGTTAAATTTAAATCTCTACTACAAGTCTGGTGATGTCATACATTAAAAAAATTAGTATTTCAGCATTTTCATCAAGATTCCCATATCTAAGCTAGACCAAACCTCTATAAACCTTCCTATTATACAGGACGTGCGTAATTATAGTCGACCTCAATGACTTTCCAGTCTACAGGGCATTATCCAAACAGACAAACTGAAAAACAAGCAAGAGTCATGTGGAAAAAATTCGTACAAGGATTCACGAGTATGGACCCACTAACAGGAAACAAACAAAACAAATGACAAAAAAGAAAAGACAAAAAAAAAATGCGCGCAAAAATTCCCACCGGGGACCATAAAAACCAACAACATACGATTTCCCATCGAGGAGTTTTATGTGCCACGGGTTATTTTTATGTGCTTAGGTCATAGCTTAGTTCCGGTGACTAGTAAAAGAATTTTTTTTTTAACTCTCGCTAAAACACACACATATGCCTAGTATAAATTAGGGAAACATGGGTTCGTTGGCTGGTAGAAATGGAGGTTTGAGGGAAGAAAACCTCTTGGCTTTTACATAGAGGGTATTAATTATATCAGAGAAAACTTATAACTGGGAAAATATTCATCATATAAACACAACTATACGTTTCATGTTTACATTGCAAATACATTTTATAAAATAAGTCTATCTCCATAATTAATTATCACAATCCGTTCTTTTGGATAAATAATTATAGTGGATGTTAACAAGTATAATGGATTTTAGTTTGATTATCAGGGGTGCTGAAGCCATTATTTTTAAGCGAGTAGTAAATATTTAGGCTCTAAGTTTGGGTGTGACATTAAACTTACTAAGTAGCTTAGGTCAAATTCTGACATAATGTGTGTTCAGAAAGTGCAACTTAGATACTCAAAATAATGTGTATAAGGATATTTAACATGCAATTTCTGAATTCTATAACAGATATAGGACCCAGTCGCCAGGCCGTTATTTAATACTTATTGAAAGGGAAGCTCCAATGTCATCAATTATGATTTTTCAATTGTAGCAGTAATAGAGCCCAGGTAAAAAAAAATCATTATCGTGTTTATCAACTAATAGTTGAAATTACAATCTTAATACAATAATTGTGAGTGCTCTATTGCCATTTATGAATATCACCACTTTAGGAAGAACCCGTCTCACCCCTAACACCTAAATTTAATACGTACATTTCGATCCAGTCGTCACGTTGTGATATGGTTTTCTGTATTTTACTTTAGAAAACTGTGAAATTGAGAGCAGTGAAAAAGTTTTTTCGTTCTTCTAAAAATGCAATAAAATTGAAAAATTATCATACTAAAATTAAGAATCACTTAAACTGATCCTAATTTCGTTCTTGTCACGTTAAGAATGCAGATAGCTACACTCCGTTAGGTTTTATGATTCTAGAGTAGTCTTGTTTTTATTTTTTTTAAAAGAAGAATAGACAACATTTTCATACATAAACTCCATTTATAGGCTAGGCCCTACATTTTTCTTTAACTCTGTTATGATTGCATATTTAACCTATTAGTAAAGACACGTAAAATAAACAATTTAAAATTAAACTTGATGCATATTAGTTTTAAAAAATCAAATTTTGTAGCATTTTAATTTTATTGAAATAGTAATTTGTACCATCTTTATTTAAAATACCTCAAACTACATTTAAGTCATTATCTTTAATCTTTTGAGCTATAAAGCACAAATCACTTAGGCTATTGTTTTAATTTCATCATGTTAAAAAAGTATGTTTATATAATGTTTAGCTAAATCAATCCTCCGGTCAATGAGATTAACTTTTATTAGCACCGCATCTTACTACACGTTTGACTTATACGCTTATGTACTAATTACTCTAATGGTTTTAGGGATTAGGAAGGTTATAATTATAGAAAGTGTACCCACATTTGCATGGAGGGAGAATGGAGAACAATTTTGGGGGAAAACCACACTTAGTTCACCTGACCGAGATTCGAACCTAGATTTCTCCGTATTAGGCAGTCTAGTTTACTTTGAGATCATGCGGTCACTGAAACGGGTTTGATTGATAATATTATAATATAATGTTATAATACAATTAATAACTTAAAAATCTCTTTTTACCAATACTACTGACGGTGTCCATGTTGTATGAATGCATGTTTTGAAATGGATATGGCTACTAGTAACTGAACCAAATCAATACATTCTTGTAACCATGTACTCAGATTGACGGTGAAAGTAGGCCTACCTCTACCCATCCCAAAACCAAGAACTATTCTTTTGTGTTAGGGCACAAGCTTCCTATTCCAAGGCTAATTCAAATTTTAGCACAATACCATACTTTCAATTTATCATGCTCTAATCAAGGATGTGATTTGCAAATATCTCTTCGAAAATGTGACTTACAAAGCTCGCTTGAATTGCTAATGCGATTTTTCCGTGACATTATTTGAAACCCTTATGAGTTTCTCTTTTTTTTATTTGGTTTTGGCTTTGAATGCCACGTTCCTTCATAAAACAGACCCATTAAATAATTCAGTAGTTTCAGTTCACTTATAATTAGTTAACTAAGACACCTAACCATTATAAAAGTACTACATTATAACCACGTTATAAAGGTAGGTTTAAAACTTGTAAAAGCAATAATATTTACCATCTCGATATTTATTAAATATAACTGAACTACCACCTCTGTAGGTGATCAAATGTAAAGAGGCATCAGTCTCGTATTGTCTGATTCGCCTGTGATAAAGAGGCCATGGTTCGAATACCAGCGAGGGTACTAATGTGTTTTTTGCTCAGTGGTTTTCCAATCTCTCTCCATGAAAAAAAAACCTATACTCTTCAAATTCCAATTTCCTATTCCCTAACCTATTAGTGTAAAAACATGGGTTGCATGAATTGATAAAATCTATTTATGATAGTATTGCCCTTTTCTACTATTATATAAAACAACTAGGATACTATACTGATTTCCGTATTAGCGTATAGCCCAAATAAGTGGTAAGACGTGGTGCTAAAAAAAACTGTCATAAACCTGTTAGATAGCTTTGTAACAATTTGACCAATGATTTACCTCATTCTGAAGTTGCCACGCACATTTACAGTACGAGGCGAATGTATACACAACTATAATTTTGATAACATTTTAAACGTCATAAAAGCCAAAGTTATAATGAATAACTATAGTGTGTTACTTCATCTGCATTTATTTTTCAAAGGTAACAGTGGAAGATGTCAGACTCGGTGGGCTCGCCTCAGGACCCGATGTTAGTGGGTTCAAGCCCGGTCGGGGTTAACGGATTTTTCTTGAGCGATAAAAATTCGTAGCACAACTTCCTTCGAAAGTTAAGTAAAGCCGTCAGTCTCTGATGTCGATTGTGAAATGTAAAAGAACCCTGGAAAGTATGTGAAACTACCTTTCCCGGTAAAAATGGTAAGTCCTTTTGCTATCGCTAATATAAGTTATCGTGTGCTGATATAATCAATCGGGTCATAAAGTTCATAAAATAAATAGATAAAATAAATAGACAGTGGGAGAAAATATCATTTACCCGCTTAAGTGGCCAAATGGTTTAAGGCGTTACTTTCATGCTAACCTGTCCTGCTGATGATGTGGGAATCTGGGCTTTAATCTCGCTCACGTTTACTGAGGGTGATATTTTTTAGTGGTTATCCACTCTACTTCCATGCAAATGCGGGTAGAAAACTTCTTAAACGCTTCTTTCATTAGCAGCCTGACCCCATTAGAATACGTATAGCCTGTACGGGTATTGAGACGCGGTGATTAGAAAAAAGCATTTAATTTAACGTATGAACTTATGTAAATAGCTTTAGTAACTAAAATAACTCCCTAACGCTATTCCATTAAATATAAAATTTTGTGAATTCCCATATCCAGAAGTGTGAGCTCTGCATCTGTCAATTTTGCTGTAAAGTAAATATGGTGACTTTCTGTCATTGTTGGCTCCTCTTGGTTTATGTTTTATAACTTCTAGCGGTGTTAATATAGCTTAGTATACTTGACATTATGTTGAAGCGCTAATACCCCTTACCACGCGGTATAACAGGTCCAAGCTCCCTCTCGGGCTATCAACTATCTCAAGAGTCTGCAGCTATGTTTCTGGTCCATACCGCGTGCGAGTGTGTAAATTTGTTATTGATGTAATGTCCGAGGGTCAAGAGCTCCCCAAACCGGCCACCCTCTTCACCCCACCTCCCAAAGAGCGCTTACGACTGACCCTTGGTTGCCCTGGGAAACGCAGTCCCTTCAGTCGTAAAGATGATTCTCCTCCTAACCCCTTTCCCCGACTCTCCTTCTTTGTTTAACCTAACTTTATTTCTGCGCCAAGATCCAACCCCCCTTCCCCCTTTACATGCCCTTCATTTCATTTGACGAAATGAGAAAGAAAACGCTATACATGTTTCTTAACTTTCTTATTCTGTCTCGCCACCTCCTATCCACCCCACTACCCTACCTAGTTTGCCATTCTCTTTGGGTTTTTTTTATTTATTTTTTCTCGTGACAGTGATCGATTGTTTTACTAGGCATTCATCAAGATTTTCTCCGAGAAAAAGAAAAATCGCATCTTTTTGAAAAGTCTGTGAATATGGTAGTAGTCCCGTTTAGCCTTATGTAGATTTCAAGAGCCCTTTCCCCCTTCCCCCCTCCCCCAACACCATTTCACCCTTTAACCCCTTTTTACTCTTTCAACCCCTTAACAAAAGTATTACTTTCACTCTAACTCATTCAACTCTATTTTTTTTATCCTCCCCTTAAATGATTGCCCCTGGGGTTGGGTGGGGAAGGGGGGAGCGGGAAAAGAATCGTAGAAAGAGAGTGAGTGCTACCATATATATTCATTATTTCCACTTTGTTTTATACATATGGATAAAGACATAAGTTTTATTGTATTCAAAATTAATTTTAAATTAAAAGAATTCCCAACAAACGTGTTGGTTTGATGAAATCCAATGCGATGACACTAACGTATCTCTAATATTATTAAGGTAATCATTTTAAAAAGGTTATTAGCAATAGATATGTCGAACCATCTTAGCCGTAGGACTAATCTTGCGGGGTCCAAGTTTCAGATGAGTGCAGNCCCCCCCCCATCTTCTATTTGCGCCAATGTGGGGGAATTTCCTCAAAGCAATCCTTCTCCTCTTCCCAGCCCCTTAGACAATGTACCTAGTTTAAAACGCTTATGTGCCTCCCCTAGAGATAACTTCGCTTTGTTTCTGTTGGATTTGTGTAGCTTTAGGTGCCAAACAAGGGCGTCAATTTTAAATAAATATCACAAAAACAAGAATGAAACAATCATTAATATCATTTAATATATTGTGTTGATTACAATTTGCTACGCATATTTGGTTCAGCAACAACAAAAGCATCAGTTATAACTCATAAGCGATTTATTTTGTCAGGTCTACTTTATCGGTTGGTTTCTACTAACAGGTAATTTAATTAGAAATACGACATGAATAACGATACTGTTAGTTGAAAATGTGTGTAAACTAGTGTTTAGTAATGAATTGTGTTCACCAACGTCAGCAATATTTCAAGAATCTCATGAAAACACTATTTTATATAGTACTATTGCAAATATAGAATCCAAAAATTTGCTATCATGTGGTTTAAATGTGTATAAAATATATATATTATTTAAAATTACCTGTTAAAGCTGTACACATATGATAATTACTCTTATGGGGTAGATATGAGGAAGGAAACATTTTAGGGGCAATCTACCTGCATTTTCGTAGAAGGAGAGTGGGAAACAATTAAGAAAAAAAAACACCCTCAGTAGACCCAAATGGAATTTAAACCCTGATATCCCCATCCTCAGCAGACCAGTCTAAAACACCTTAGACCATTCGGCCACTGAAGCTAGTAATGTTATATTGCTTCGGTAAAAAATATGAGCATGAAAAACATGTTTTGACGTAGCTTATACAAGAAACCAGTTGACTAGGAAATCTATAGATATTAAAAATAGATTTAATCTAGTTTCAATGGACCTTTATAATGTATACACATTTTTAAAGGTAAGAAGACAGGCAAACAATACTTCAAAATCAATATTTACTAGATTTTTTTAAAATTTGTTCAAGACAATGATGTGTGTTTCACTAACGTTTTTCATGTTTTTAAAGCTCATATCAATGGAAAATAAAAATACCAGTATATTTTGTAAACATTTTCTCAAAAGTAGTTTGTAATCAAGATTAAAAATGTTTATATATAAAAGTAAAATTTCCACATACTTGAGAAACTTTTTCAATCGATCTGTACTTTTATAAAGTTAATAAATCAATTTGAAATATTATTGGTTTATTAGCTCAATAATGATAATGATCATGCAAAAAAAAAAGAGTAAGCCTTTATTTATTTTCTTTCATTAAATAGTATGTAATTTTTTTTTAATGCAAACAGAAAACCTTAAACAAAATCTTCAAAGTGACATTTGTAAATATTAAGTAGAAAATGGAAAACTAAAGAGGAAAAGATATATTTTGTTACTTTCGTATAAACTTACTTACAATCCAATTTTCATAGGAAAAGATTTTTTAGAAAATATAAGCATATTTTTGGTGATCAACATTGACAGAATTTTACTTTGTTATTAGTTATTTTGTAGTTATCTATAACCTCAATGAAACGAGACAGCTGTTTAACTATAGGTAAAAATACGTGAGAGAATATCTAATATGCTAACTATTCAAGCTATCAGAAAAGGCTTTTCTAATGAAAATTGAATTGTAGTTTGTATTCCACGTGCTAATTCATGTTCCTAATAATTTTATTGGATAATTTGAATAAACCAAGAAACATCCAGTTTTGCTGTCGGGTAAAAACTACACTTTCTTTATTTTTTATAAATTGTAAAGTCTTGACAGCTTCTTGATTATGCCATCTTTTGTTTAATAACATTATAAAGCAACACATTCTTCTAAAATCCAAGTTTCTGTTTATTTTTCATGGTAGAAACAACCGCAAATTGTTAAATAATGATAGGAAACCACATCAATGCAGATTCCAGAATTACTTAAGTCCTTTGTGAGCCCACGTCAAGTTTTATCGGCGACAGGATACGTTGGGTAGAATACACGAAAAAGAGGAATGCAAGATTGCGTGAAAAAACCAACGAGCAGGATACAACTAATTATTATTAGCTAAAGTTGCTTTAATACAAGATCCACTGGCAAAGGGTAAACACTTGACCACAGCTTATCTCACTTTCTCTCTCCCTCTCTCTCTCTCTCTTTCTCTCGATATCCCTTTTAACAACTAAAACAGACAAGATAATCTAATCCCTTTTAGCAAACAAAGAGGTTTGTGTAAAAGGGGAAATTGCTTTACACAACTTTACGGACACTTTTAGTCATAATACTTTTTATACTTTCTCTCTATCTTACAGGTAGAGAAAGTATGGTGATCGTCAAAAAAATCGAACTCGAGATTTTGATGAATTTTGACGTTTCATGACTTCCTGAATCCGAAAAAGTGGTTTTTGAATTTCTGTCTGTCTGTCTGTCTGTCTGTCTGTACCTCCAACTAGAGCCTAAACTATTTTACCGATTGAGCTGAAACTTGATATCTAGGGTTTTCATAGGGTTGCCCCGAGGGGTTTTTGGAATTGGATATCTACCCCTAAAATTAAGGGTAGTTTACTGAAGGGAAAAAAGAGAAAAAGTCGATTTTCTCAAAATCGGCTCTAACGATTTTGATTAAATTTCATTTATGAACATTAATAAATATTCCAAACAAAATGGCTACTCTCAATATTTCGGCAAAATGGCTTTAAGGGCTCCGGTCTGATGCGTAAATTAACATTTTTTATAATAGCTCCGAAACTATTTGAGATATGAAATTACTTAGCATTACAAATATGTATATATATTTATAATACAGATATTTTATCCGAAACATATTTTTATAAAATCAATAACTTTCAATCTATACGCAATTATATAATTTTTTTAACTTTTTGGACATTAAAGTTTAAGTATTGCGACCGTAAAAAAAAACTAACCTGAAATGTTGATGGATGTCGACGTCTCATGACCCCCCGAACCCTAAAAAATAGTCTTTGCAATGCCGTCTGTCTGTGTGTCTATAAAAACTTAAAATTAAGGGTAGTTTACTGAAGGGCGAAAAGAGAAAAATTTGGTTTTCTCAAAATCTGCTCAAACGATTTTGATTAAAATTCGTATCTAGGCGTTGATTAAGATTATAAATAAACTGGCTATTTTCATTTTCCTATGAAAATGATTTTTAGGGTACTTTACAGAAGCGTTAATTTCCGTATCTCCACAACTATTTGAGAAACTAAACAACTTATCATTGCAAAATTGTAGGACTATTAGAAATAAAAAACTTTTATTTGACATATATTTTTATAAAAGCAACAGTTTCTGAGATATTTGCAAATATATTAATACAATTTTGTGAGCTTTAGTTGTAAACATATACTACTTAAGTCTTAACGCAATAATTCTCCAATGCCATAGAGTAATTAAATATAAGTATCTAAAAAAGTATGTTATTTTTCCTTAAAGCTCTTAGGAGAAATGTTTGCATAGCAATGATCTATCTCCATTTTAGACTCAATAGTCAATATTTACATTTTTTATTGGTCAAAATGTATAAATGAATAATTAAATACCAATGCGATGACTTGAAGATCTGCAACACCTTATAAAATGTTAAAACTTTAACCAGAAATCGAAATTTTAATACGAAGTGTTGACCCTTGTGGAAGACATTAAACTGTTTGAAATGTTCTAAGGTGGACAAAGATGCGCCTCTTTTCTCATTGATTCTATATCATTGTATATTATTTTACTCGTGTTCTTATGTGGAGTGGTGATGATACAATGTACATCATTCCGTTCAGAAATATTACGAGTTTATAGAAAGAGAGAGAAAGTCTGTGCGGTGCGCCGTACCATTTATTTTCTATATCGCATCGCACAACAAAAAACAAATTTCCGAAATGTGATTAAGTCTTCAATTCATAAATTGGCATTGAATAAAACCTAAACTGTTATAAAGATAAGTACACTTACAAAAAATACAATAAGGTTCCACGTATATGTAAAATGCTAAAATGAATGTAATAGAAGAAAAGTCAAAAGCATGGGTAAAACCAGAAGTAGTAATACAAGTAAGGAAATGGAATGAAGAAGTGTAAACGGATGGAAGTATTTCCTCGGAGACGAGGGTTTAAGAGGTTTATTTTGGAGAAAGGGAGAAAAGGGGGCTGATAATAGAATTGAATAAAGAATAACAGAGAGGGGTCTTAACATCTATAATGCATGGACCACACCAGGCCAGGTGGCGGTAATACCTAAAACGTGAGGGAAAAAACTATCGAAGCAACCTAAAAACCTAATAATAGTAAAAACAAAGCTTACGTTTGTGGAAAAACAAGACATTCAAACTAAAGGGGATTACGTTTATTGTCAACATGGAATAAGTTTTTATGGTTATGTGGTCAGTTGTTTCTTTTCTTTGAAAAGTCCTTGGGTGTGTATAGTGATGATGATTATTACTCTTATAATAAAACAACTATTACATTAGACAAAACAAAATAGTAAGTGATTTTCAACACCTGAAAAACTCGACGGGTTGGAACCACTTGGATAAACGCTTGGAACCATTTGTACTGTTTGTATATTAAACTGATGTTCCGAAAATTACATAATAAATTACATAAGATCTATCTTTTATACAGTATTTTGTTCACTCCAAGCTGGGTCATTTTACAGACAAACACCATTTTAAGAAACTCTTTACGGTATTTATACAAATAGAAAATTACTTAAGAATATATTCAAACAGGTTTTATTAGTTATTTAAGTTTACACTTTTTAAAAAAAATATAACTTTCAGTGCGAACGCTAAGAATATAGCAATCTTGCTAACTACTTATTAAGATCATGAAACTACGCCGGCTTTATTACTTTCAGGAGGACTTCACCCAGCTCACACCCTCCTCAGACCAAACGGATACATCTGTTGGTACCTTTTTGAAATATTAAAATTAATTAAACTATTATTTATGACCTAAGCAACCATGAGGTTTAACAAAATGAGTAAAAATAATACAGTTGCATTAAAGTCTAACCTCAGAGCAGTGAGTTCATAAAAATAATAATTATAAATGAATCAAAAAGCCGAAGCCATTATTTATACTTTTTAGTGAGGAATTCTCCATCTAGATATCATATTCTGAAAATTTTCAGAATATAATAATAATAATAATAGTTTTTAATCAACCTCATCCTTACCACCCATCCGGTAAGGATGAGGAAGGAATAATTTATAATAAATATACCTCGATTTATGTGGAGTAAGAGTGGAAAACTTATTTAGGATAAAACACCACTGTCCACGCCCATTCGGGATTTGAATCCTGACCTTTCTTTCAACGGCAAACCAGGCAAGACGAATTTGACTTCTTTATCCACGTTCCCACTGATGCAGATGAAATATTTTTTTTATTAAAAAAATAATACCATAGTTAAATAAAAGGTAAAATGTGGGATAAAATGTTAATATTTTTTTATCACCACGTCTTACTATTTATCCTGGCAATACGCATATATGATAATTAGTCTAATGGGGTATATATGAGGAAGGAAAAATTTTAGAGGAAATCTACCCGCATTTACATAGAAAAATAGTATGACAAATATTTAGAAAAAACCACCCCCAGCAGAACCGATTGGAATTCATACCCCAATCTTCCCGTCATCAGCAGGCTAACATGAGAGTGACACCTTAGACAATTCGACCACTGAAGCAGGTAGCTAAGAATTTATATATATTTTTGTTTATTTAACGTGTGGGGGATGTAAGATGATGCTATATAAGTCTAATCTAGTCTGGTTTTCCTGGAATGAACAGGTCGGGATTCAACGCCCAGCTGGGTGTACTGCAGGTGATTTTTTTAAAAATGTTTTCCCCTTCTTCCTTCTTTAAAATACGGGTACATTTCCGCATCCCTTACCTATTGATTTAAATATATATATACGTACCGGACGGGTAGTTAGACCCGTCAGTAAAAATAAATAAAAAATGGCCGAAATAAGGAAAATGTTAAGTTAACGTGTGGTAGTGTCACGATCCCCGACTCAAACAGAATCAAATACAAGTCAGTATTTCTTCCCTCGGGAGTCATGTTGAAAAGGAAGGGAAAAGGGGGGG
>CABFWO010000162.1:181160-193526 GCA_902155825.1 Timema genevievae | reverse complement strand
AGAGAGAGAGAGAGAGTTCAGATGTTGACTTCTCACCGTGGACTTATTGCTAGCTACCTAGTGAGAGCTCGCATGGCATTACATATATATCAAAGTGAGTTAGGAGAACAACGGCAGGTCATACATTCTGTCGGCGCGGCGCGGCGGCGGGAAAAGTTACAGCACCGCATTCACTACTTCAACGGGAGGAGGGATATAGCGAGAAGGTTTATATCTATTTTTTTTTCTGTCGTAAACTTCAAGTCGATGAAAGGGTATGAAATTATATTTTAACCCCTAGCATGAGTTTATTTGTATCATTTTGTTGTTACTTTTGTGACTCGTGTGTGTGTGTGTGTGTGTGTGTGTGTCTTGTACAGTGTGATTCATATAGGAAGAAAATTTGTTGACACACATAAAAGTTACTAAAACGATCTTAACACATTAATCCATCAGGGATCCTGGCGGTCGAAGGGTAAGGTGTCTGGCTTCTGTGTTATGGGTCCGGGGTTCAAATCCCTGATCTGATCACCAAACCCTCTCTTCACCTCTGGCAAAGAGAGTGCTTTCATGCTTTGTGAATGTATGGAGTGCCAGGCCCCCACCGTGGTTCGGAACCCACGTTAAACTGTAGTTCCCCTCTGCTTTCCACCATCATTATTCACCATCATTCTCACGTATCATCATTCACATCATCATTCTCCTGTATCATCATTCACCATCATCATTCTCCTGTATCACCCTTCACCATCATCATTCTCCTGTATCACCCTTCACCATCATCATTCTCCTGTATCACCCTTCACCATCATCATTCTCACGTATCATCATTCACCATCATCATTCTCCTGTATCATCCTTCACCATCATCATTCTCCTGCATCATCCTTCACCATCATCATTCTCACGTATCATCCTTCACCATCATCATTCTCACGTATCATCATTTACCATCATCATTCTCCCGTATCATCATTCACGATCATCATTCTCTAATTTCATCCTTCACCATCATCATTCTCAGTATCATCATTCTCACGTATCATTCACCATCATAATTCTCACGTATCATTCACCATCATAATTCTCACATATCATCATTCACCATCATCATTCTCACGTATCATCATTCACCATCATCATTCTCTCGTATCATCATTCACCATCATCATTCTCACCATCTGGGGATAATGGAATTAACCGTAATGGTGTCCCCACCTCAGAAATGAATTCATGCATCAGCTGGGAGAGCAAAAGTAAGATAACGTCAAATGGCCAAGATCTATTGCATTAGCCCCACCCCTCACACACATTAATCCATCGAGTCACGTGACTTGAAACTGTCACTTTTCATATATCAATACTTATAATATAATACTAATAATAAATTATTATGTTATTAGCAAAATGTACTTACTCTATGGTACTAGGAAATTGAAAGTTCATTTCCGCACTTAGAGAAGTACGTCACCTACCCCTATCTTGAGCTAGTTATATCCAGTCCATCTCATTAGACTTTCTTTCAGATCCATTATAATGCTATCCTCCCATTTGTCTCTAAGCCTTCCCAATGGTCTCTTCCCATTGGTTTCGCCATTCAATACCCTCAACACGGTTAAAGATTCTCTTAATCCCGCTGAATCTGTCCACCGTAATCTGCGAGACTTGATTATTTTCGAAATTAATTGTGATTTGTACAGGGTATGTAATTCATTATTATGTAACCTTCCCCACTCCTCAGTATTTTCATCCCTTTTTGGACCAAATATCTTCCTAAGCACCTTGTTTTCGAATACCCTAAATTTGTTTTCGTAATGTAAGTTAAGAGATCACGTTTCACACCCAGAGAGAACAAACGGTAAAATACGCTATTAGCACTAGTTGCAAAATGTTTGGATTTAAACTGATAGGTCACATCCAGGACACCTGTTTTAATATTTTATCTTATTTTATTTTAGACCATCATGTCAGTGCAAAAAGTGCTCTAATAAAAATAAACGTGTTTACTATGTGTTTCTTTCATTGCATCTCACTGCCTATCCAGCTCATATTATTAAAAGGGTGCAAAATTTATTGAAATCAATTAAGTTATTTAAAAGATTGGCGACTAAAAATCCTAAAAAAGCATTTGGCATACTTAAATCCATCAAATCTTATACAACCTATACTTTTATTAATAGTCCTTGAAATAAAGTTTGAAAATCACACTTCGTCAAATTTGGCTATCTACGAATTTATAAAAAATAATGTGCTCTTAATAAAAATATCAAAATAAAAAATTAATAAAGGTATAGAAAGGGCTAAAAATAACCATGCAAGTAAGAATAAGTAAGCAAGAAATTTCAAACTTTACAAGAAAAAGAAAGTTTTATTAAAGTTCGAAATTCAAATACTTAAATTAACTTACCTTGTATATTAATTATCTTGACAGAGCTTCAATTAACCTAAATTAACCTGTCTTGTTTTATGGAAAAGTTTATTTATAGAATAAAGTTTTAACTTTACATAGTATTATAAGTAAATGTTTGATTTTCAATTATTGAGTGAGTTACATTGGTGGGCACGCGGACTAAAGTGTTAACTTCATCTGGTGACGCGGAGTTGGGAAATTGAATCCCAGAAGAATGGAGTGAGGGCAGTGGCGGCACGTGATATTTATTTCTGGTGGGGCCAGGTCAAAGCTTACCGTTAATGATTTTGTCCCATCACATATTAAATTAAATTCATTTAAGTTTTTTATTTTTAAAATAAACTAAACAAATATATAAATAGAAAGAATAAAACAATACAGGTTTTGAATTAAACCTACCAAGTGATGACATTATTTGTACAAACCAAATTATAAATAATAAAAATAAAATAATCTCTGGGTTTTTTTTTCACTCACAGTTAACCACAAATTATTGTTTACTAAACGATGCATGAGAAAAAGTTATTTTGTTCTTGCCATCCACCTGCATGAATATAAGGTCACTAGGCTGATGTGCTCCTAACCATTTAATTTCAAGTTTTTCTTGCAGTTTTTAGTAAAAATAACCGAGTTTTGAATAAATAATCTACTTTATTAATTTTGATCAATGACTTTCACTCGCCACCTTACTTATTGGCTCTTTAAAACCCGTTAATACACACTAAAACAAAACATAAAACATCCTTATCAAAACACGGGCCCACTTAGACCGGCCCGATGAGCTACTGGGAAGCGCGGAGTTTAATGGCATTGAGAGATATCTCCCACTGGACGACAGGGCTTATCTGAGAGGGGCTGGCCCATGTCAGCTTCTCCATTTACTCATAGAAGTCTCAAAAGCTGCTACAGTCGCGTGACGATTGCATCGAGTAATGAATCGTTTTGAAACTGGAATACTGTATAACGAATAGAATAATTTATTGTGTGTAGAGACTGGTTCTCCACTTAATAATAATGTTTTTTACAAAATATATTATAAAATAAAAAGAAAGAAAAAATGTTATGTCCAAAAAGTGTTGATGGGTCCGGGCCCCTGTGGTCCCTATGGATGAAGCCACCCTTGAGTTTGGGGGTTTTTACTAAACGGGCTTCCACTCTTGATTTAAAGTGTGCCTTGTTCATAAGTACCACATTAGTATTGATATACACGGATAGACCACAAGGGTAGCCAAACCAATGAGATGAAAAGAGTGAAAGATATGTCTTGGATATCAAACAATACATGTTATTATAAAGAATGATAAATAATGAAAAAATATATTTTACACTGGTAGAAGATTTCTCTCGAAATTAGCTCGAACAAATTTAGTAATCTAATTACCAATAAAAGATACTACTCACAATTATTTAACTTATACAAGAAAAGAAGTTGATTTAAATCAACGTCCATTAGAATGCTTTGAGTTCTAAAACTGTAAGGAAAGATAAATAAGAAATAAAATTTAGTGACACACATTTAACTTCATGTCATCAGAGTTATAAGAACTTACTTCATCCTCTGTTAAGGCACTGATTAAGTTACGAAAGGAAGTTACTTCAGAAATGAGGGTAATTGCATAGTAGGATTGCAGGAGCCAAACACTGTGTAAATAGAAAGGAAAAAGAACAACTCCCGGATATTATGCTGAAGGTAATTCTATAGAAGTTACAGAAAAAAATTAAAGCTGGTTTGTTACTTTATCACTACTAGTTTTATTTGTCTGAAAATACGCATAAAATAAATTAGTTTTTTTTATGAATTCTAAATACATTTAATATTTAATGTGTCTTGCTGTTAACATTATTTATGTTAGCTTATTTTTAATTGAAAGGAATATTTTATAGGATGATTAGCACAAACTTTGAGGTTAGTTCTAATTAAATATTCGAGTAGAACTATATAGCACTTTGGCGAAAAAGATTATGATAGTAATAAGTATAAATATTAAAATACTATACTTTTACAAATGAAAAACTAACGCGAATCTACATCATGGCATTCCCTCAAATCTTAATCAAAAAATGCCACAAATTACAGTAACTAAGCAAATATGATTGTACTTCCAAAATAAGTCGTACTCACAGCCAAATTAAGTACTAAGCTAAATTAATTGTGTGGTTAATTTTAGTTTAAAGATTATAAATTTTTAAAAAGTATGGCACTTTTCGAACAAATGTAATTACAAGCTACGTTTGATGATCAGTTGATTTTAAATTTTAAATCATGACAGTTCACGAGCTATAAGGGCAAAACTTGCTATTCTCAACTTATTAACTTATTGGTCATTATTTAAGAAAATTATTGAATGTTTGGTACGCAGACTTAGTCTAGCAAAATACATACACATGAGATGAAAGCAATGAAATAATTATTATATGATAAAAAAATTGATACTTTAAAAGATGTTCATTGATAATTGAATTAACTGTTTAATTTTCGATTATAAATAAGTAGTATTCTTTTTATACCATTCAATTTTTAATTTATCTTCTTTTGTAGCACATAATATAGATTTTTATTATTAATGTAGTTTTTCAGTCTAACTTTTTATTTGTGTAAAGTACTTAATCATTGAAAATTTTGACTAGAGAGGTCTTATTGTAAAATTTCTTGTTTTGAGTGTACAACGTGCAGAGAAAATTGAGTGGCGTTGCTACTGAAAGCCTCCTTCGAAGAAATAAATATAGGTTTTCTTGAGAGGTTATCATTTTTAGTTACCTATAGACCATATTTGAGAAGGAAGAAGAGATGTTTCTAAAAAGTTTCTACCCCCTTCCTTCCTACTACACACTCACTGCCAAAAAAAAATATAAACTTATGTTCTCTTACTGAAGCCACATTGACGTATGACTTTTTAACTCGTCACAAGTATTACTTGCTTCTTTAAACGACTGTACAATTTAGAGAGCCATACGATTGCAATGAAAGAAGAACAGGAACATTAGACCACGTTCGCTATTGCTTCTTTATTGCTCTTGTTAGTTTCATCTGAAATTAAATTCGTTCTATGTCAAGACGTAATCAGGTTGTTTTCTCGTGTTTTTTTATACCTTGACATTTATCCCAGATAAAAAAGCCTTCTTCCTGAGAAAACCCTGTTGTACCCAACAACCCGATGAGGTCGCTTTAAGTATGAGCTAGTTCTGTATTGCAGGAATTATTCATCCTCTTTTTTTCACTTCTTTATTAGAAATGTTTTTGGAAATAATAATCTATCCTTCTTTTTACATCTCTTATACAAAAAAGAACAAAACCTTGAGTTCGTACTACATCTCTAATATTTTTCATGACATTTATATGTAACGTTGGTACCTGGTGCTAGCCTAAGGAATCATTTATCATGTACTAAGCAGATAAAAAATTGTCAGTGCGTCTCACTACCCGTGCGTGCTATATATATATACATATATATACATATATATGCGTATAATCCTAACGGGTAGAAAGACGTGGTAAGATAAATTTTAACTGCTAGATACATTTAAGCATGAGAAAGGTAGAATTGAGATAAAACCTATCTGCATTTGCATGTAGGGAGCGTGGGAAACCAATAATTAAAAACTACCCTCAGTATACCCAGTTGGTATTCGAACCCTGAACTCCCCACCACCGGCAAACTACCCTAAATGAGCTCTACATAAAGACAATGTGCCCCCCAGCGTGAGTATTAAGCAGATAGTGATAAAGTGAGCTTTCCATTAACGTGTTTGCTTGAAGTCTCTTTTTATATATATTTATCTCAATTTTTTAATATTACTTTCACCCACTTCGGTGGCCACATGATCTAACGCACCTCTCTCGTGTAAGATTAGACTGCCGAAGATCAGGAGATCGGGGTTCTATTCCAGTCGGTTACACTGAGGGTGGTTTTCCTTAAATGGATTTCCAATCTCGCTCTACTCAAACGTGGGTGCACTTACTATAAATTAAATAATTAAATTAAATAAGTGCATTCGCATAAGCTTAAATAGGATATAAGAAAACCACAGTGATAAAGAAGTGGTAAACAAATTTCAATGCACCCAGCTGAGAATAAAACCTAAACCTCTCACGACACCAGAGATTCGGTCTATTTAGAAAATAACACCTTAGATTCTACAGCTACCGCTCTCTCGCAATAAAACTAATTATGTAGTTTGGTTAGTGAAACTCCGGAAAACTTCACCACGATTAACTTAAATGTGAAAAGGAGTCATCCAAAATAGGACTACATCGAAACATAATGTTTTGTATCGTGTTTTTTAAGAACTTTAAGAGTGGGGATGTAGGGTAAGGCCAGTGTTTTTAGTAGTTTTTGTATAAAAACTTTTTTTGGCCAAAAGAAATAAAATATTGCTTTATTACAAACATAAGTCTAATTTTCTTCACATGGTGACATCAACAGTCCTTGAATATTTATCATGAGCATAGTGGTATTAGATTGAAAACATTTTAAATGGAGAGGAAAAGTTGTCATTAAATTCCAGGACTCCGTTGACAGATATTCAACAGCTGTTTATATCACCATGTGAATATTAAACTCTATGTTTCTACTGAAGAATAATTTAATTTATTTTGCACTACACCTTAAGCCGGTTACTGATGCCTAAAAACTCATCCAAGAGAACACTTGATTTAATTAATACCTTTTACTATTAGATGTTTTTTTAGATGTTTTTTAAACAACAAATAATGATATGTGTGTATGTTCTGAGGGGATGTTTTTAATCTTGTGTAGAGAAACCAATAATTTTAAAAAAACTTTTTAATTTACTGTAAGCTATGCAATTTAAATTCCAGTAATTCCCTTTTTTTAATCTGTTGAATCTTGATTTGCGAAAGCACTTTTGCAAAAATTGCAATACTAAGAAAGTTTTATCAATAGTTGATGCCACTGTCGGAACATAGAAAAAAAGATAAATTTAATTAAACAAAAAATGTTGGCTTTAGAATAATTTCTGTAGCACAGCGCTCTTACGCTATGGATAAGATAGGAACTACTAACCAAAAACGCTATGTAGAGGGGTAAAAAAAAGCTATCAATTAAGTAGTTCCGCTAGTTGTTGGCTTTGTTAGTTGAAATGTCAACTACAAGAACTCGTAAAAGGTTACTCTACTCTACAATGTGTTAAAACTCTCACCGGTGGGCACGTGGACAAAAGACAAGGAGGTTGAGGTTTGAACCCCGCTGGCTTTCTGTGAAGGTCTTTGTTTTTCAATAACGTCGTTACGCATTTTCTTACCCAGCAACCTGCTTTTTAATATTAAAACTATACATGTAATTCACTAATAACCAACACATTTGTAACTGGAGGTATTAATAAAAACGTCACCGGTCGGTACAAAATGAAATGTAAATCTTTGGATTATCCTTCATTCATGAAATGATGATATTGAGCCAACCCCCTTGTACACGTTTATTTACATTTTTAAAAAAATTTCATAAATATGATTACAGATTAACCAATTAAAAAAAAATCTTTTTAGCTATGTAGGGACAATCTAGTAATTCAAAAAAATTCTTAGTTATAATTTTATTTTACACTTCATGATTAAGGACATTTTAGCTATTCAATCGAACTCTAAGTTATCTATTTAAAAGAAATACATGTCTATTCTAGTGGTTTTTACCCTTGAATTCGTCTCAGGAGGCCAGGGTTCAATCTCAAATGGGTGTACTGAGGGTCCTTTTCCCCCGTTCAATCTTACCCATTAGATGAATGGTAATTTCTTTACTTTGGAATACACCCTTCCCCACTTGTATTCTTAGAATGGTTAGTGTAAGTCTTTGATACCCTGAACGGAAAGTAAGACGCGTGGAAATAATGTTATTTTTATATGTACAAAACCATGATAATCGAGTATAAACACTGATGATAAAAATAATTAAAACCACTGAACATTTTTATGTGCTTTATTTCAAAACAAACATGACAGCGGAAATAAAAAGTCAAAGAAGAACTAATAGTATAAAACTTGGAGGAGAAAAAAAAACAGTGTGACTAGTAAGAATTGAAACCGCGTACCACTGATTCAGAGTCAGATATACTAACCATATTAGATGAGCTTTTATTTATGTAGTTATAACGTATCGTCACTTGATTTTCATCATTAATAAATTACATAAAACATATTTGTAAAAATGTGGGCTTAGTTTTAACTAGTCATTTGAAAAGATGATCTTAAAGGACTAATTTTTCATTGCATTGTGTTACATTTATTGCTACTCAAGAATGAAGAAAAGTTTTACAAGAATGAAACAGAGGCACGAGAGTTGTGGGCAAGATAACAATTTTAGTTAAAATAAAATACAAGAATTGAACAAGAATAACAAATAATTGAACACAAATGCCCCTCTCGGCCGGGTCCAGCCTATTTTATAACCCCAGATGGGCCGCGTCTCAACACCATCAGCCTTCCTTTCACTCATACAAAGTTTGAATTTGAACCACTGTGGTATTTTCGTTTTTCAAACTTTTTAGAATGTTCCAGAATATATATAAATATATATATATATATTTATATACATATTTATATATAAATATATATATATATTTATATACATATTTATATATAAATATATATATATATTTATATATAAATATATATATATATATTGGGCCCTTCGTCAGTATATATATACCCTGCTGACGAAGGGTCGAGAGCCCTGTGACCAGCAACAGGGAATTCTGTGGCTACCCTAAAAGACGAATATTCCAAAGCGAGTGTCTTATCTGACAGCTACAAAACCTTCTAGATAAACT
The DNA here is from genome assembly GCA_902155825.1 of Timema genevievae. Lineage (NCBI taxonomy): Eukaryota > Metazoa > Arthropoda > Insecta > Phasmatodea > Timematidae > Timema > Timema genevievae. The sequence goes on along the minus strand of CABFWO010000162.1, from coordinate 184,354 downwards.
TTCATGTAATTATGTTATCTGCAGCTATCACTTTTGATAAATATTATAAATACCTATAGAACGACACTAATAATGTAGTAAGATGCCATCAATATTGACAGCAAAAAATATTGTTTTTTTATAAAAGAACTTTCCTATGAAACTTGGATTGTTGTCTCAAAATATATCGACACAATTAAGCGCTACTCGCACCAGTGGGAAAACAGAATAAATGTCAGGATCATCTAGTCTGGTTTTTCAAAGACGGAGAGTTTGGGGCTCAAATCCCATCCTTGTGTAAAAAAGAGTAGTTTTTCCCTAAATGGTTTCTCACTCTTCGTTTAATAAATTACCGGTACATTTAATCTAAAATACACCTTCATTATTCCTTATCGATTACCCAGAACTGGCGGATGGACAAGAATCAAAATAAAAACCCTTACAGAAGAGTATCCTTTCACCCCTCCACCCCCATTTTCGTCCACGTCTTCCCCCTCCCCCGCTAGTCTGCGCTGCTGTCTCCCTAACCGTCTGGCAACATCTTGTTTTCAAGTATTAACTTTATAAGTGATTACACTCGCCAGTTTTTTTTCCTCCCAATTCAATCAACTCTGTGTGATTCGTAGTACAAAGTTAACTACTGGGAAATGCGAGAGGGATAAAAAAAATAAAGAAGCGACTTTTAGAATAGACAAAAGTTTTTAAAGTAAGTTCATCAGCTTTCCCGACCAACAAAGTTCCATTGTTTCAAAATGCGATAAGTAAGAAAGGTTTCTACTGAACGGTGAGTCCTAAAAGTTTACTTGGAGCATATTTATGTATTCAAAAGTGACACTGGCAAGTAATTTATATTCATTCTAAGACTTTATGAACCTGACTCGTGGTTATACAGTGAAATAGATCGACAAAAATAATAAGGTAAGGTACCAAATTGTGTTGGTTTTTATACCATGTTCTATTTATCACAAATGTGATTTAATTAACTCTATAAACCATTAAATAAATTATATCGTACACACACAATTACAACTGTTCAGGTACTGTATTTATTTTCTAAAATGTTCAAATAAACACATTTTATAATACAGTATAGATTATAATAAAATGTATATTACTTATAAATAAATATTTTTGGAATATCAATTTATTTTTTAAACGATTTAACAAAATAAGAATCACACTGGTAGGCATCCAGACTAAATGTAAAGTTTATTTATTCTAGTAGCAAATGGTGGGAAGGTAGTTCAATCCCGGTCTGGTGTACTGAGGGTATGCATTTCCATGCAAATGGGTGTATATTTTCTCCATATTATACCTTCTTTCCCCTACGCAATTATTACGATTTGATTTGGGTTTGTGGACGGCTAGGAGCCTAAGACGCAGAATGAATAAACACTCTAAAATTAAGTCAAAGGTTTTAATATTTGAATAAATAATGAAATTGTGTTGCACGAACTCTTTGTTGTTGTTATGGACTAATACATTTTTGGAGCCCAGTTTGTGGATCCAGTTAAAAAAAGGATGTGTTACTATATAAAAAGGTTTTAGATTAATTATTAAAAGGGAAGTATAAATCTTCGTTCGTCTCCATAAATAGTTTCTGGAGATATAATAGGCCTAATATTATAATAATAATAATTATTATTATTATAATTATTATTATTATTATTAATATTATAATTATTATTATTATTATTATTATTATTATTATTATTACCTATTTTTTGACACACAAAACGTTACTAAAAATACGTTTCTGTATAATACCCATCTCGCAAATAAGTTTCGTTTCTCTGACAAGTTCAGTCAATTTACACTACAACAAATTGCCAAAACAAATTTGCGAAATGGATGAATGCAGAACAATGTTTTAAATTATATTTTTAACCACTAAACAATAAAAAACAACTTTGATCCTCAGAATTAGAGTCATGTGTAATATCTATTGATAATAAATTTTATTGATAGCTCCATTTGTTAAAAAATAAAAGCTAAAATCCATTAATATATACTTTCTCATAAGGGGCCTATGTTCTACTATAGTTTGTTATACAATTTCCAAAAATTAGTCATCAGTAAACTTACCTCACCTTTTTTTAGAGAAATATTCTTACTAATATAATATAAAACACTCCCTAGATATCCATTTTAAATAAAATTGCTAAAACAATTTTTTTTTAATTCGAGATTTTCAAACATCAGTCAACTACGCTTAAAACTTGTTTTCCCCCGAAGAATAAGTGAGTCTGTCTAGAAAAAAATATTTTTTAAAAAAAATCAATCTAAATTAAACTACAACTAGAATCAAAATTTTATTTAAAAAGATTCCTCTATTTAAAACCATTAAAATCTAAATATCAAGTTTGTAAAGAATCCATAGATAAAATAGGGACAGACTGATAGAAAGAAAGAATGGTAGAACCCACTTTTTTTTGTTTCTTAAACACCTAAAACATCAGTTTTCACTATAATTTCCAGGTCATATACTTCATGATTACAATACATTCGCTGTATAAAAAAGTAAAACGTTGTTAGCCCACGATATGGATTAGCCACCCAAATCGGACCAAACGTATAGTTTCAAAGCCAAAGTCCAGCGCCGTGTCGCTAAAAGTCAATATTATCGTGAGTATTTGAGATGATTAGAAAAAAAGCGTTTCCCCAAAACTGCCCAGTCACATATACATGATTATATTCTAGTATATACTTGGCCAGCCTTACTCTAACACATTAAAACTGCATTGCTCAAAGAATATCTCCACACAGTCCAAAAGATACCTGGCCACAGTACACATATCCAAACATCACCAGACGTGTCCAGCCTTATACTTACACATTAATCCTATATTTCCTACAAGATAGCTGGCATACATATCCAAAATAAAAAACCTCACCAGACTTGTCCAGCTTCATTATAACATATGAATCCTTCATAGACAAATTATATATAGCAGTGGTATAGCTGAGTTTTCTTACGAAGAACTATCTAACAAGTCTCTTTTACCATCAGAATCCTACTGTTCAGTAGGATTCTGTGGGAAGTCCTTCCAAAAGGTCCCTCGAAAGAAAATCGGGCTATAAACATAGCTACGTGAGCGTAAGAATTTAAGTTAATGTAGTCCAAGGGCGACCAAAGTAAATAAAACTAGCTATCAGCTTTGATGTTAATATTCTGAAAGTTGTAAATGATTATTAAAAAAAAAAATTCGTTACGG
>CABFWO010000162.1:158073-181001 GCA_902155825.1 Timema genevievae | reverse complement strand
GGTGTGAGTGTGTGTGTGTGTGTGTGTGTGTGTGTGTGTGTGTGAGTGTGTGTGTGTGTGTGTGTGTGTGTGTGTGTCGAACCCCACGCTTCGAAACACTAACTCTAGCCCGAAACTGTTGGAAAGTTTTATGCGGGTAACTTTGTCGTGAGAAGCCTACGGTACATCAAAATGTTCTTTATAAACTAGTCCTCGTTATTAGAACAAATAGCGTGCTTGTATAAACTTTCTAGATGGAAGACTAACAAAATTGGATTTTTTTTAAAAATTGAAAATGTATATATTTTATTTTTGATATATATGATACTTTTAGAAAGAGTACAAACACTGCGAGTTATATTTTTAATGGAAACTTATACCGAGCTACTCATATTATTTTTACTATTACTATTATTACTATTCGTAATGAAAGGTAAGATGAGTAAAATTACTTTGAATTACATTATAATGCTACGTGAACATATTATCAACTACATAAATGGACATTCTCGTAAAAGCATGTGAATACTTTATAATGGAATAGTGAGCCAGAAAGTTCAATTAATAAAACATGAATGTATAGTTTCCAATCAACAAAATATATAGTGAAACTACTTTTCCTAATCAATACTTATACTTTTAGTTTTTTTTTCAAATAAACACAAAAACTAGTTGAAAAGGAGGGTAGATTAAATAGGTTTTATTATTTTCTCTCTAGCAAAAATACCGTAGTTTTCATTAAAAGTGGAAATAAAGACATAAAATAAATAAAGATAACTTTGTAGAGAGAAACATGATGAATGACGTATTAAAAGACATAAAATTATGAATAATCCCTACAATAAAATCATAAACATGACAATCACACAAAGTGTTGCTTAGTTTATTTTTTGTCCTCCAGGTTACAGACTTAGGTGTATATATATATATGCGTGTGTGTGTGTTTATTTTTTAGTTTTCTCTTTTAGGAAGTTGCGTTACGCGTTTCACACTCCTCCCTGATGAGTTCCGATAGAATGAAACCTAGGTCGGGGAAATGGGCGGTGACGATCTATTTTCTTTAAGAGGCAACCATTACCTCTTGTCTAATGGCAGCAATGTAAAGTGTGAACTGTGTTATTCTTTTCATTGTAAAATCCATATTGTGTTCGTCACTTTTATATGTTTCTATCCAACTACCTTATATACCTTCTTCTAAATAAAATATATATGTATATAATATGTATATATAATAAAAAGCGTTACATAACCGTATATATATATATATATATATATCCACCCGGGAATTCTACCAGTTAATTGCCTCAAGGGGCTGGGTATTGAAAAGGTAGAGTTAAAAGGAATTGAACATGCATTTGCATGGAGTTAAAATGGAAAACAATTTAGTAAAAAAAACCTAATTAAAACACTGATGCAGATGATATATTGTTAGGTTTAGATGTTTCGGTGGCTATAATTTAAATAAATACTATTTCTTTCATCACAAGCATTTAATAACAGGGGTATTAGTAACTTAATTGATAGAGAGAGAGAGAGATGCGTAGGATAGTTTAAAAGTATATCCACATTACATAGAAAATATATGGGTATAACCGCAATGAAACATCACATGTGGCTAATCACCCCTACTGCATTCAACCTAAATTATCGCGTCCACCTTCTAATCACCAGAAATTAAGTATATTGCGATTCTGACATCCAAGACCACGCTCTCATCGGTGAAGGTAGCTACTTTATTAAACTTATATTACCAATGATTTAATTAAAGGTGTGAGAAATTAGGATGATTTGGTACTGATTATGTGACAGAAACAATTCATTAAATACCAGCACCGGTGATTAAGTAGTCCAAGGTATCAGGCTTGTAACATGCTGGAATTCCTGTAATGGAATTTTGTTGAGGGTATGAAGCTCTAGCGATAGCCATGGACAGAGGTTGCCAAACATGATTTATCACTGTAGTTGCCTCTTCCTAGATTCCTGTTAATGCAGTTGCATTTTCTTTATACTATCCTCATCATATCTAAAACTTTGATTAAGACTTTAAGGCGGGATTAAAGGAGATCAAAGTTAAGGCTACTTTTTCGCAGGTTTAATATATAAAGATCTTTTTCTGTCCCCAAAAAAATGATTCAGTAGACACATTTAGCTAAATTTAATACACATAGTAGTCTCAAGAGTTTTTGGAGTTTGCCATTAGTATAACGGCATTTGATGATACACTTGTTAAGAAAAGCTAAAAAGAAAAGACCCTAGTCAAATTCCCATGGCAAATATTCAAGAATGGTTGATAATACTATGGGTAGAAAATTAAACTAGATTTATTTACTGAAACAGTGTTTTATTTATTTTGGTCAAACACCTATTTTTGTTCTAAAAATTACAAATTACTGGCCTTAGCTCGCACTCCGTTCCAACCCGCCCAAATAGCCATAGTTCTAATCGTACAAAACAAATAAAATCAGTATAAATTATTGCAGTTCAAGAGAATATGATGAATAAAGTTATTTTTTAAATAAATATGTCAGCATTACGATGTAAATATAGCGATTAAATAACAATATGAAATCACGTTGCCTTTCTTTCAACTTTCCCTAAAAGCAGTCGGTAAAGATCGAACCAAGGTGCTACAGTCAAACGTCAGCCTGGAGAAGCCTGCCAGTTTGGACTGTAACCGTATCTACCAACCATTGTGTTTAAAAACAATCATATATATATATGCCTAATTTCTAAAATTTCACAGGGTTTCAAAAACGTAGTTAAATACTTAATCTTTATTTATTTTCCTATTTTGTTCCTAATCTTCTTATGAATACTTTTACAATCTTTTTCTTTTATTTTGTTCACCTGGTTTACACATTCGAAGTAGTTTTTTTTCCCCATGAGTCCTACTCCATTAGATTTCGAACAATGTTGAGTTTTATTGAAATATCGCCCTCCTTGTAATGTGATATTATTTTATATAGTGTAAAATATGAGGGGCCCATAACCCACATGGTCTAACGCATCACTTTCATTTTGGACTGGAGTTGCCGGTGACGGGTATGTTGGGGTTCAAATCCCTGTCGAGTGTATGAGCACGGTTTTTCCTAAATGGTTTACCAGTCTCCCTCCACGTAAGTGCGGGTATACTTTCTCTAAAATTCTACCCTACTCATCCCTATTACTCGTAATCAATGTATTCATATAGCCTGTAGGGCTACCGACGTAGTGGGAAAACAAAACAAAGCAGACGCAATTGTACCACTGTTGTTCTTGAACCCATCCGTTAAAGGTGTATACTGCGGGTACCCCTCTCTATCTAGGCAACTCCTAAGGCATCCAACTCGTGAAAGTCGCATAGTAAGAACGGCGCCAGGTGTTTCCACACCTAACCAACAATTATGGACGGCGTCTACTTGCTCCAGATTTATTGACACACCTTTTAACGACAGAGTACACTGCCGCCCCAACTTTCAAGTGACGAATGATTTATACATCCGTTTAGTAAAAAAGATATGTGGCAAATAATATAACTCACCCACTTCCTGTGGCATACTCCTATACTATTACATGGACAGCATTATTATTAACGGTTTTCCGTTGTTCGAGAGGTACTTTTGTTTTAGAGACAATTGATTCATATTATATTATGTGTGGATTCCTAAATGTCAACCAAACAAATTCATGCTTAAAAAACTTTTGAAAAATATGCTTGTAAAATAGGGTTTATTCAAGGTGATCAATTTTGCTATTACTCAAAATTGAATAGCTTAGTCTTGAAATCACGAACACAAAGACATTGCCTTTTGAACGTTATCATATGTTTTCAATTGGCTAGAGGTTAATTTACACCGCACCTTGTACGTTTCATGCCAGTGTCTTCTCAATATTATCAGTTCTACCCGAATATTTACACACGATCATACGTCGGTCGTACCATATCCACTACGTGTACAAATAATTATCTATCTTTACAGTAAGTTGAATATAATATAGTTTTACAAGCCAATTTACTGTAGTCAGAATTACGAGAAAACTGCTGAATCTATTTTGACAACCGAACACTAATTTTTAAGGTCAGGGCGCCAGGATGTCTTAAAAATAGTAGCTTCCTACTAAAACCCAATTTCTCAAGTGAATTTCCACATTTTCTTTGTGCCCAATTTCTCATATCTTTGTGTAATCAAAATTTGCTTACAGCACCATAAAAACCCTGGTTTGTGTGTGAGTGTATACTGTATATCAACAATTTTTCTTTGGTTAAAAATAAGATTTTAATTCTTACAAAAGTGGTATGGTTCAACAAATAGACACGAGAGCTAGAAGATGGATCATTTTAAAATGCTCATCGTGATGTAAGGAAAGAAAAATACACGTTTTGCTTAAGATTTAACAACAAAGCTCAAAATATATTAAACGTTGTTAGCGTTTAACTAGAAAACCTTTAACTATAAAGTCGAGTGAGGTATAATATATAACTTTTCACAATAAAGAGTTTTGAATATACTTTTGCGATATATATTTCAGCAATAGCTGTAACGATTCACTTGTATTAATTAGTTTATTTTGCACGCTGATGAAGATGGTTGCCCTTGTATGTTACTTTTACCTTATTTAATTTAATGAATTTCAGATTCACACAAAACCTTTTTTTTTTTGGGTTAATGGGAGGAGTTCTACCCGCTGTGACTTGTGAGGAAGTTCCACGACAACAATTTTTCTAAACATTAAAATCCACATCCAAGTCATTAAAATAACAAAAGGGGTTTGTGTGTTATTAATTAATCAGGCATCGAGAAGTAAAGAAAATTATCAGCGCATCTTACTACCTGTTCAAGCTATATGAATATATGATAACCACTCTAATGGGGTAGGGATGAGGAAGGAAGCATTTTAAAGGTAATCTACCCGCATTTGCGTAGAAGGAGAGTGGTAAACCATTTAGGAAAAACCATTCTCAGTAGACCCGACCGGGAATCAAATCCCGATCTCCCCGTCTTCAGAAGAACAGTCTAACACGAGAAGGACAATTAGACCAATCGCCCAATGAATCGGGTAAACAATAATATATATTAATCATATTTTGTAGGGGAATGGGTTGTTCAACCCCTAAAATTCTTCCTCGGTATGACCCTGAATCATTTATTTTAATATTTTGACTTTAAAGTTGCAATAAAAACTCTTAGGAATAAATAAATTATATAACATTTAATTTAAAAGAAATAATTCTTCATGTTTCTTCTCACTCATGTTTAAAATAATAGAAAACTTTTTTTTTTTCAAAAGTGCAGATCACAACGGATAGATAATTAGAAATAATCACAAATATATATAACTAACTAATGAATACCATCCACATATTACCAGTCCAACACAAAATAATTATGTCAAAGTGAAAACTTGTAAAATCTAGCTGTCAGCGATATCATCAAAAAGTTTGGCACGTATGACATTGCATCTGATACGTGTAAATACATGCATTGGAAATATATTGGACAGTATTAATATCACGATGCATCACAAACTGCCCTGATACAGAACGACACGATAGATTTATGTGTAGCTAAACTTTGATAATTTGTACTTTATATAAAATCTCAAATATAATATACTCATATTAGCAATTACTGTTAAGGCTGACGCCTAGGTCAGCGAGAAAATATCAACCTCTATCAATATACACGGCTTAAAATACAATAGTTTATGTATTTTTCTGGAAATAATGATCAATTATGTCTAATCTTATACACCCTTCTACCATTCACCTACAACCACCCTTTGTCATGTCAATTAGAAAGAGGTGAAATAAAACTACAAAATTTCTTATTTCAAGATAAATAGAAAAGCTAGCCGCTAGTTCTCAAATATCTTAAAGTTTTCTGTTGTTAGCCTATAAAATAATTACGGTACTGTATTTCTTAGTAGAAGACTAAATCTAGAGACCTTTTACACCCAACCTAGCCTCATGGTTCCACATATATGCTTAAAAGGTCGTTGAAGATGAGCTAATTTTACATTTTCAGACTTTTTTCAATAATAAAGCTAAAATTATAGCGTTGTTAAGAAAAAAGAACCTTGTAAGAATCTCTCGACTTTAATTTGGCAGCTCATCCTTACACTAGTCCGTGCTATCCACCTTTTTACAATAAAGGGTTAAAAATGAGGAAAGTAGAATTTTAGAATAAGTGTGCCTACATTGGAGTTGGGGAAGAGTGAAAACCAATAAGAAAATATCTTCAAAATACCCAAATGGGATTCGAACATTGACATCCTAACAAAATCATATAGGACGAGACTGATGTTGTCCACGTACCTCACTATTTCGAGTATGGTATTAGTTGATCTATTTCATTTAATATTTACTCCAAACAAACTGTTAATCTTATCGTTAGTGGCTTATATTAAGTTTTGTTTCGTGGAGTGAGCCAAAACCCAGGGGGAAAAAATCTGTTAAGCTTGTCGTGAATGGTTTATATTAAGTTTCATACGGTAGATGGAGCTAGAACTAACGTGTAGGATACCTTTGTCAAGTCCCACTTCCATATAGGGAGGGAGGGCTACATACCTCCAGCGGTGTATTTTGTACCAAGCTGTACTGTGCTGTAGCGTTGAGAGCGTAATGAAATATGGAACCGGCCAGGCATGTGGTAAAAGTTGGGGTCCAAGACCCGACTACTCTTCTCCTCTTCCTATACACACACATCCTTCTCTTTCTACTTACTACCGGTGTTTTATAAACACGGGGTACCAAGTATACTACTGGGCCCTACATAGTAGCTTGAGACTCTTTGCTTGAAGCCTTGCAAATTTGAATTATAATCTTGTCTCATGTATTCGTTAAGTACATAGGCCTCTTGTTTCAAGTACTAAGTACCAACACATATTGTTTTAAGAGTGTTAACAATGTAGAGCACTGAGAGAAATTGCAGGCATTTAGAAATTCCACGTTATTTAATAAGTTGTTTGATAATTTTTTAGTATTTTTAGTATACAAAATAAAGTCAATTTGTTCTTTTGAGATTAAATCAAAAAGTTATAAACCTAGTCCTAGCCTTTTTCTATCAAACAAAGTCATGTTTTTATTGGGTCATAAAAGAACATTTTAAGGTAATGTGGGGTTGTTGAACTCTTCTTTACATTTTGGTGAAAACCATGTTTAAAAAATATCAAACCACTTAATAAATAATCCAGTATTTCTAAACGTCTTCAACGCTTCTTAGTGACATACCATGTAGCCTTAAGATCTAGAAAAGTAACGTGAGTTTCTTGTTACAGATCTTAGCAAAGTAACATAAGATTATCGCTATAGATGGTTAATGCTAGGATCAGAGTTCAATTCCAGCCCAGGATCAAATTGATGGCAATAATTTAATAAATGTGAATATGTAACTGTGTTTCTATCTCTTTTCCCCTTTCTTTAGACTTGTGTGTTTCTCTTTCTTTGTGTCCCTGCCCATCCTTCTTATTCCCCCCTCTTGACCTTCTCTCTCTATCTCTCTCTTCCATACAAACTGGCGCGAGCGGGAGCAATGTAACCAAGCAGGTCCCTCATAAGACTAGACTTCCCTGTCTCATATGAAAACTGGTTCCTTCCAAACTCCTCTAGAGCTACCACCTTGCCCCGCCTAGCAGCGAGTTTTACATGTCTTCCTTTCTTTCTGTTATTCTATTTGGCCAACAATCTCAAGGCAGGAAGAAGAAGCAATGTCCTGTAAGTGCACTTAACGTACTTATATTTGTACTCTGACCTCTCCCCTCCCTATTTTATTTTCTATCTCTTTTCAAACGCATAACTCCTTAACCAATCCCAATTCTTACTTTTTTTTTTATGTCTAGTAAACACACTAAACGAAGTATGAATAATCAAACAACTAACGGACGCGGGATTTTTTTTTTCATTTGTACCTATGTTTTGTTTCATTTACGTTTTTTTTTTAATTTTGGGGGGAGTTGTTGCAAAGTGAAGACAGACGATGGAATCCACGCCCATTGACAAAAACCACGTTTGAGACTACGTCATTTTCTGCAGCTGTCAAACTATGAATGTCAGTGTACAACTTTGGCAGATGTTATTTAAATATTATCCGCATATATCCACGGTCTGAAGGCACCAAACTCAGATCAGTGTAGGCCTTAGTATTATTTTCAAAATAGCAACAAAAAAAATTCAAGATTAAAAAATATGTTTAAGTCCAAGTAGATCTTTATTGATAATATAATTGTTGCTCAATGGGGCTACTTAACGACGTAGCCTACTTCGAGATTTCAAAGCTATTTTGCGAAGCGGGTTGCATCTCAACTTAACGCATCTAAGCAGTCTAAGCACTATCACACTTACACACCAATGTTCAAAATAGAAAGAGAGGTAAAAAGATAATAAGTTCACTCTTAAAGGGCTCTTATCTGTATGCTGATAACCCTTTACCTCTTCCTCTGAAGAGTTTACACAGTGACTTTAATATTAGCACCTTGAAAACAATGTCTTTCCTTTTAATGTTACCTTTATCTTGTTTCCTATTATAGATAGACATACGCAACCACGACATTTTTAATCTAGATCTTGGCAGGAAGACTCCTACAAACCATTTTCTTGACCAAGACAAATAGCCTAGGTTATAGAGTATTTATAAAAATAAATGGTACGGTGCACCGCACAGACTTTCTCTCTCTTTCTATAAACTCGTAAGATTTCTGAACGGAATAATGTACATTGTATCATCACCACTCCACATAAGAACACGCATAAAATAATATACAATGATATAGAATCAATGAGAAAAGAGGCGCATCTTTGTCCACCTAAGAGCATTTCAAACAGTTTAATGTCTTCCACAAGGGTCAACACTTCGTATTAAAATTTCGATTTCTGGTTAAAATTTTAACATTTTATAAGGTGTTGCAGATCTTCAAGTCATCGCATTGATATTTAATTATTCATTTATACATTTTGACCAATAAAAAATGTAAATATTGACTATTGAGTCTAAAATGGAGATAGATCATTGCTATGCAAACATTTCTCCTAAGAGATTTAAGGAAAAATAACATACTTTTTTAGATACTTATATTTAATTACTCTATGGCATTGGAGAATTATTGCGTTAAGACTTAAGTAGTATATGTTTACAACTAAAGCTCACAAAATTGTATTAATATATTTGCAAATATCTCAGAAACTGTTGCTTTTATAAAAATATATGTCAAATAAAAGTTTTTTATTTCTAATAGTCCTACAATTTTGCAATGATAAGTTGTTTAGTTTCTCAAATAGTTGTGGAGATACGGAAATTAACGCTTCTGTAAAGTACCCTAAAAATCATTTTCATAGGAAAATGAAAATAGCCAGTTTATTTATAATCTTAATCAACGCCTAGATACGAATTTTAATCAAAATCGTTTGAGCAGATTTTGAGAAAACCAAATTTTTCTCTTTTCGCCCTTCAGTAAACTACCCTTAATTTTAAGTTTTTATAGACACACAGACAGACGGCATTGCAAAGACTATTTTTTAGGGTTCGGGGGGTCATGAGACGTCGACATCCATCAACATTTCAGGTTAGTTTTTTTTACGGTCGCAATACTTAAACTTTAATGTCCAAAAAGTTAAAAAAATTATATAATTGCGTATAGATTGAAAGTTATTGATTTTATAAAAATATGTTTCGGATAAAATATCTGTATTATAAATATATATACATATTTGTAATGCTAAGTAATTTCATATCTCAAATAGTTTCGGAGCTATTATAAAAAATGTTAATTTACGCATCAGACCGGAGCCCTTAAAGCCATTTTGCCGAAATATTGAGAGTAGCCATTTTGTTTGGAATATTTATTAATGTTCATAAATGAAATTTAATCAAAATCGTTAGAGCCGATTTTGAGAAAATCGACTTTTTCTCTTTTTTCCCTTCAGTAAACTACCCTTAATTTTAGGGGTAGATATCCAATTCCAAAAACCCCTCGGGGCAACCCTATGAAAACCCTAGATATCAAGTTTCAGCTCAATCGGTAAAATAGTTTAGGCTCTAGTTGGAGGTACAGACAGACAGACAGACAGACAGACGGAAATTCAAAAACCACTTTTTCGGATTCAGGAAGTCATGAAACGTCAAAATTCATCAAAATCTCGAGTTCGATTTTTTTGACGATCACCATACTTTCTCTACCTGTAAGATAGAGAGAAAGTAAAAATACATTTACAAAAAACTACTTAAGATAGAAACAATAATTTTGTGACGATGTAGGACTATTTTTTGAATTATTTAAGAATTTATGGTTCTCGTTTCAACGTTATATCTTTAAAACTCGTTGAGTAAAACGTAAATTCAATAATATGGGAAATTCTATCTTGACCGACCGTGACGTCACAGGTAGGCAAAGTTCTTAAAACGTTCCTTCACTATCTTAAGGACACTTTACGAAGAGGGTGAATTGAAAGGACGTGTACCTTAAAGAGAAAACAGCAATTTAATACAATAACAATCATAACAATAAACATAGAAAAACCTTTTCATTTTTATTGTTAATATTAGATATTTAAGGTGCACTCTATCAGCCGATTAATTATATCAGTAAACTACTTATCAACAAACATAAATATAGAACAGAGATAACATCCATTCCCCGGCCGTTAATTTTATCACTGTGATAAATTTTTTGGCCATGCGGAGAATCTATCCCAGGATCCTTAGCTCAGTATACAGACATGCTACCAAATGAGCTAAGGTTTCGGACTCATACAAAACCAATTAATTAGATTATAAATAATCCCCATCCGTCAGAGTCAAGAGTGATGACCACTACGCCAACCCTCCTGGGACGAAAGTTAGTTTTATTATTCCACGGATGTTAACGTTATAAGGTCCATGTTCATTTATGCACGCTAAGTCACGTGAGGTTTGACAGGTGGTGTCAAATTTTGACAAGTGTATCGCATTAGTTGTTAATAGATTAGTTAAATACGTGGTTTTGGTTTCGGCGTTTGGAGCGCTTCGCAACAGGCGTTTAAACGGAACCAGAGTCACATCGCAGTCATTCTGATATTACATCCCTCCTTGTTTACATATAGCCATAATTTGACCTACACGGGAACTGTTTGGGATCGATCGGTGGAGTGGTCGGTCACCCATTGACCTAAACTGCTTGCCAACCTACAGAACAAATCAATGTGTGTTGATTTATTTATTTATGTCACGACGCCCAATACTTATTTTCTCAGAGCATTAAAAAAACAAGGGATATTTTTTCACAAATCTAAGCTCGTCTCAAACCAAATACTAGACTATTTTCAAAAAAATATCTGAAATTTATTAGTAGATAAATAAATTAACAGAATACAACAAGTATCACTTTAAAATAAAAATAATGTGTGTTTCAGAAACAAACTGGTTTACTGGTCAATAATAGCTAAATAATGAATCACTAATCTTAAACTTAATGTAAATGAAAAAAGTTATTGATTTTTAAACATGGAGAGATATACTTTTGAACGGAAAAAAAAAATTTACTTAACTATTCATATTTTTTAGACTTAAACTTGTCTTTATATAAAGTTAGGCTCGTGTAGAAGTGACTGAATGACAGACATGATTTTTCTGTTTATAATAGTTAGTAACGATTTTTTTATGAGTTAATAACTTATTATTAAGTGTAAATTATTTAACGTCGTTCTATTTTTTTCTTGTGATATTGAGCCTGTTCTAGAGTTGAGTTCGTTTCTTATGTTTGTCCTGAGTTAAACATCCGAGTCACAAAGAGAATATTAAATACCCCAAAAATAAACGGTGGGGTGCACCGCACAAACTTTCTTTCTCTGTTATCTTAAAATATAAGCATTTGCTCAAATAAATGGAAAAGTAATATACGCTGTTGCAGAAACACTATACTAAAGAGAATTAATATACTAATATACACTGTTACAGAAACAATGATAAAAGAATAACATTTCTGTACACCTAAGAGCACAACAATCAATTTCATGTTTCTAAGTATTCCATAGAAGATATATATGGTTGATTATAGCTCACAAACTATTAGTTATATAAAGATATATTCCATGTAAATATATTTTTAATTTAAATAGTACTACAGCTTTGCTGTGATATGTTATTTTGTATCTCAAATAGTTGCGGAAATATGATCAAAATTGGAAATTTCTGCTAATGTAAAGGGCCACTTTCATAGGAAAACGAGAGTTACTATTTTGTTTGTTATGTTAATTAATCAAAAATTAAAAAAAAAGTTAGGGCAGATTTTGAGAAAAATGATTTAATCTCTTTTTAACTATCAGTAAAATACCATTAATTTTAGGATTCGATATATAATTCCAAAAAACACCCTCGGGGGAAGAGGGATGGGCGGGACTTTATAACAACACTAGGTAACAAGTTTTAACCCAATCGGTAAAATGGTTTCAGCTCTAGTCTGAAACATAGACAGACGGCATCGCAAAAACCACTTGTTCGATTTCAGGGGGTCGTGAAACGTCGAGAGTTATCAAAATATCGAGCTCTTTTTTTTTTTTTACGTTCACAATAATTCTCTCTTCGAGGGGTCGAGAAAAAGTAAAAACATCTTTGAAAAACATTATTTCTCCCACATGGCCTGGACAATATCACCTACGTTTGAGAAAATCTTAGTTTTCAATTAGTTGAAGCGTAATTTTGTATAATATATGCCAATTAATCAGCCTTAAGGTGGGCTATTAAGACACAAACAGGTTTCAAACCCCAAAACCACCATTCCAACACACGTTCGGTGCTATTCCTTACTATTCATTGTCCACTCAGATTAAGCTTCTCTACAAATATTTGTAAAACCGTTTGTAATGTGTCAGCGATCTTAAGATTTATTTGAGTATTTCAGTAGTGTATTGCACCATTATTCATGAGGAGAAATTAGGTAACGCATAGGAAATTAACATGTTTTCTTTATTATCTTGTTCCTAGAAATAAATTAAGAATATCTTCAGATTTTTGAATGAGGATGAAAGTCAAAATACTTTTTTCTATAAAGACCAAGATCGAAAAATGTATACACCAGTATTGTATTTTTGTTATCATTTTATGACTAACGTATCTCTTTAGCTCTTTTTATATATATATTTTTTCAAAACCATTTGGAGCGCACTACTATCGACCATTTGCACGGTTCAGCGGGTCTTTCAACCTCCTTTTCTCCAATCGAATGGGACACAAAAAAGTAGAAAGAGAATTTTCTTCAGAAAAGGAATTCGTTCACACATCACACTCTTTTCCACCATTTATGAAAAATAAAAAGCTATTATAATAAAAATGTTACCCGTTCATAAATTTTAACATTTTTAACTGAACAAGGTAAACGCTCAAATAAAATCATTAAGATCATGAACAAGAAAGTTTAAATTATTCTTTAGATCGCTTACATTTTAGTAAGCATGTATTTGAATCTAAGCTCTTTTTTTGGCACTATTACGTTTAACACCAGGGCGATTGACTTTATATAAGGGATCTGCATGAAAAGGACCGTTCGAGAAAGATTGCAGCCGCTTTAGAGGGAATAGAAAATGGGTAAAGCCACAGGGATGCTATTTTGTGGAAAGCCACCCGACAGTACAGCTGGCCAAAATTTGAACCCCAACCTCCACGTTACCAGCATTTCAGTATCCTGCTAGTATATCTGCCTAGACTTAGTGACTGCCAATGAGTTACCGGAATCATCTTACAAAAGCGTTATACCTAATATGAAATCCAACTCAATAAAATCCCACGCTGGTGAACACACAGTTTATTATTATTATTATCATTATCATTATCACCGCGTCTTACTACCCGTTTAGGCTATGCGCACCACACAGTATAAATGTAAAGCTGTTGGGGAGGTCGAAGTACGAATATTTTTAAATCTCATTATTATAAATAAAACTTAAGAGTTATTTAAGGAAAAGGTGCAGTTAATATTTAAGGAGAGGTGGATAACAACAAAATGATTTTTATATATAAGACTTTAAAAGGTATTTTTTTTAAAGTGGATTTAATTGTCCAGGATATACAAACTGCCAGGTATAATGAAAGTTATTTTTCCTAAAAGGGTCACCATTCTCCCTCCACGGGGATACATTTCCTATCAAGTCAACCTTCTCTACCTCTTATAGTTTAACATAATTAATATATATATGTATCTGTTCGGTAGCTGCATCGTATAAGTAATCACTACTGTGTTAGACTAGAGTGCTTATGACAGGGAGATCGAGGTTCAAATCCCAGTCGGGTGTGCTGAGGGAGGTTTAAAAGAAATTGTTTTCCACTCTCCCTCCACGCAAATGAGGATAGACTTCCTCTAAATTCAACCCTTCTCATCCCTAACTCATCAGAGTAATTAGTACATAAGCGTGTAACCTAAACAGGTAGTAAGACGCAATGCTGATTTTTTAAATATACGAGAATAAGTCAAATGGGGGGAGAAAAATGTGGTAAAGAAATTTATGAAAACGTATTATGTCCCAAGTAAATTAATAAATAGTATATATTGTAGAAATTATATCAGAAGAAAACCCTAAATGTTAGAGGAGTGATTGCATGACTTAATCAGATTCGGAAGGGCCAAGGTTTTATTTCTGGCCGTAGGAGTTCTTAAAAGGCATGGTCCCTCCTCCACTCTGCATGGTAAAGCTGAAGCGTTCCCTTAAAATTAGCATTATCCAGTGTCTTACTACCCATCCGTTATATCTGCACAATTAAACTAATAGATTAAGGATGAGGAAGAGGGTTTATAAGAAATGTCTCCTCGTTTGTGTGGAGGATGAGTGAGAAACCACTTAGGTCTAAGGTAAAAATTCCCCACTATCGTCAAACCAGACAACACAATATAGGCGCCTTTTTCCAAATGCCCACCGGTATGTCTTTAAAATCAAGCTCTCTCATAGTACTACACAGAACTGAGAGTTTCATAATTTAATATAATTAGACTAACCAGAACGGATTCAAGATATTTTCAAAAACGCTAAATTAATTACAAATTATACAATTTAATAAATGCATGTGATAGGCCTATATTAAAGTAGTTTTATCGCAGACATTTTTGTTTCAATAAGGAAGGAGAACCAAAATATTTCAACTGAAAATGAATTTAAATAACCTACAGAGATTTTTTGTTTTCACTAAGAGGTAAATAGTCTTTTATTTTTAGTTTTCGAAGTAATTTTTTAGTTTAGTTCCCACCGCATCTTATTTCTCGTCCTGGATATAGGCATTTGAATTGCAATAGCAAGGGAAGGATGAGTAAGGTATAATTTAAATAAAAATATCCTCGCATTTACGTGGAGGAAGATAGGGATTCTTTCAGAAAAAAAACCTACCAGTACACCTGGCCGAGATTCAAACTCCGACCTCTCCGTCACCAGCAGATTAGACCCAACTAACTTGACATCTGTCCGCGTGTACACCGTTGTTGCAATAAATGTTATCAACAACTTAATCTAAAAGCTAGGGTCGAGAAAGGTAGTTTAGAAGAATTGCACTCACGTAAGAGTAGATATAGCCTGATTTTGGTTTGAAGAAGAGTAGAGAAAATTCAAACATTTTTTACAACCAAAATTGATAACATTTTACTTTTTTATTTGTGTTATTTTATAGGTATTGATACTATTTATGAAAAGTGACAACCGCAGATAACATTACTTTATGTATGAATATATTAAACTTGTTTTAGTAATTTTAGTAACTGACTTCTACTGTTCTTTCTACTAAAATCATAATGGAGATTACATTCACCACACAAGCATACTTGGATGACAGCTCAAAAAGTTACTAGAAATAGTCCCTAATGTATACCTGCGCCAGCAGCTGACATCTTTCACTTAGGATAGCTGTATTGAAAACATATAGTAGTGTATGAATGCGATAGTTAACTACAGTAATTTGGGACAATATTATTTATATTTAAGTTATATGAGGTCAGACACAAAGCTTACTTATCGTTTTACTCCACCTAAAAAAAGTATTATTCACAGCACTTTCACAAAAGGTCTAACAAATATAACTTCAAAATGGTGGCAAACGAATTTAAACCACGACGCAAGAAAGTTAGTTTCAATGGTGCGCCCATGCAGTTAATAAAAATATTTTATTCAGCTAAATATTTTGAAATACGATAAAATAATCATAAAATATTTTATTAATATGTAAAAATAGAAAAGTATTTTCTCTTTTCCAAGTAAATACGATGCCTATAGAGTCAGTTGGGAGTCAGGGTAGAGCCTGGTTTGGATTAGGTTTGGTTAGATTAGGCTAGATTATTGGCTTAGTTTTGACTTTTGAGTGCTTGTCAAAAATAGAACTAAGGATCCTCCCTCCCACCTGATTCTAGAGATTGTTAAAACTCATAATGTAGACATATTCTAAGATTTTTTTGAATTTTACCATCGGATATTGATAACTGCTAGGATATACTGGTATATTCTAAGATTTACCGGTATTCAGACTTTTACAGTAACATGTACACTATATTACACACTATCGATAGCATTCCAAACCGAAGTACAAGTTCTTTAAATTATGTTTAAAATATTATTCCGGATTGGACTAAAATAATTATTTAAAGTAAGGAGAAAGTGTGAGAAAACTTAAGTTTACGTTATTTTAAATATAAAATATAACATGTAATTTAAAAAGAGGTATCATTTATAGCCAAACAGTGATCTTTAACAAGTGTTTGGCAACCCAAAACCTAAACATATGACTTTAAGATGTCATTCAGGTAAAAAGTTATGGTGAACAGACTTTGGGTTTGCTAGCGATGAGCTCGGCCAGCATTTGAAACCATTTCTTTCTAGTCAATGGTGATGAAGATGAAGTGTACGATGACATACACCCATCAATAATGGTTCGAATAAACCTTTTATTGTCAGTTTTGTCTGTAGAGTGTGGCCAGTGAGCCAATGTTTTAGAACGTATGTTTTATTATCTACTGTAGAGTTCATTTTCCCCACCTGTTCTCGTCTTTTTGACGGCGTCTGTCTGGCCCTTCAAAAAGAAAAGAAAAAACTTACCCCGGCCATTCATAAACAAACTAGACAAAAAATAATGAACAAACTATTCAACCGGATGTTATTCATTCATTGGGAAAAAGAGGACTTTGGGACGGGTTCACTCAAAAAGTTTAAAAAAATAAAGCTTATGGGACACGTCCTTGGATGAATGGGAATTTCGAGTCCATAAAAAGCTCTTTTTTTTTAAGTGCTCAGATTTTTGCTACCTGTCCGGGATAACCACATATTTACAAAATGGGGTATGGTTAGGGAGGTGGAGTATACATTAAATGTACCCGCGTTTGCGTGGGGAGAGGGTAAAAAACCCTTTAGGAAAAAAGCGTCTAAGTACACCCAAGCCAGGATCACTTTTTTTTCAAACTAAATATACTTTTTAAATCTGTTTACAAATAAATCTTTAACCATTTTAAATAGAAAAAAAACCATTTTAATCAATATTTTGAATCTGAATTTGTAAAAGAAAAAAACTCTGTGTTTTAATTTATTATATTATTATATACAAATAACAATTAATATAGTGATGTTATACTGAATAAAATCATTTTGGAGATACAAACAGAAATTTTATTTCCACACAATTGAGAAAAAGTTGTTTTTGGCATACTTTCTTTCTGTAAACATCCCTCTAGGCGGTTGGCCGATATTTGTCCAATTTGAAATGACTCAACTTAATATAAATACTAACAAAAGAAACAGGGACACTCACTATACCTGAAGCTACAAACCCATAAAGTCGACCTGCTCGAAAACTGCTCTAAGCTGTTTCAATTACATTTTAGTAGGCCTACATGTTAGAATTTAGGCTTGAGGATATTGTAGAAAGAAATAACGCAGAGGACAAAATAATCGCGTGTATTTTTTAAATATATATTTTATTGAAATGATCACAACATAGAATATTACAAATTTATACAAACCGCAGGACCTATGTTGTATATATTAATGATTTTAATATATAGCTCAATATTTCTACTTTATAATTAAGTGCAAATAAGCGATTCAAATCCCTTTTTTACCTTTTGGAGAAAACCCATGTCACTATTTTTTTCAAAAAGACTAATAACATTTCTGATTAAATTTAACTCATTTAACATAAGGAAAGTATTATTTTAAATAATATATCACGATCTAGGATTTAAACCTTCAATTCTAGGGGTGTGCGAAACTTCGAAATATCGTAGTCGAAGATCAAATTCCCTAGGTTCCGACTTCAACACCCACAATAACCTTTTCATATTTAAAATATTTTGAATAAATAATAAAACTTTGGTATATAATAAACATGTTTGTAATACAATATCCCACTAAATATGTCTTATTTCAACATATGGCATTCAACAGTCAATAAAAAAAATATGTTAACGCCGACTAGGGATTAAATGACATCTATCACGTAAAAAGAGATGAATTTAGATAGTCATGTCATCATAAAAAAAATTTCTCTCCAAAATCTTAGCTTTACCAAGATGTGCGTAATGAATAATTTAAAAGTTAAATAAAAGAACTGTCATGCGATAACACCAAAATAAAAATCCTTAGGTCTAGCTTTGGTTTTGTATTAGAATGTCCTTATCATTTACAATATAAAATATTTTCAAATGCATTCTCTTAGCTTAAAAGAATAAACTGACACACGTAGAACTATAGCCCCACAGATTCACTTTTTCACTTTTACAAAAATGTCAACAATGAGTAGAATATTTAAGAAAATCAGGCAATTAAAATAAGCATCCATTGATTTCGTTTAATTGTAATATTGATAATCACATCATCGACAGGACTTATTATCTCCTCTAAAATGACAAAAATTAACGAGATTTGTGCGGGGTTTTTTTAATTGGCCTAATTTGAAAAGAAATGTTTTAAACACTATGCTAGGTAAATAAAGTAATCGGTAGTTTTGAGAGTATAATTAAAAGGAATTTATTTGTGTGGAAAAAATCTCAATTGAGACTTTTTCATCACATTAGTGACATAAAGAGGTTAACCTTTAGAAGACTGTTGTATAGACTTCATGTAATAAGCTTAATAGTTTGTTAGTCTCTTTCGCTTCAAGCCCAAATGTCACATAAGTGATACACGTGTCAGATAAACTAGAAGGCTTCCAAGAAATGTTTATCTATATAAACAAGGAGTAAGACCGGCGATAATATTGACAGCTATTTTACGGACAAATATATTCAAAATTATGTCAAGGTATTTAAGTAAATTGCGTAGGGCAAGCTCCTATATAAAGCCGTAAGGATATTGGGAGCTGTATTGATAAGTTTAGTATAAATAGTTCCATTTTTATAATGTAACCATCTATTTATTTTCTAGCTATCTTACAGGTAGAGCAAGTATTGTTATCGTCCAAAAAAATCAAACTCGAGATTTTGATTAATGTCAACGTTTCATGACTCCCGAATCCAAAAAAGTGGTTTTTGAATTTCCATCTGTCTGTCTGTGCCTCGGACTAGAGCCTAAATTATTTATCCGATCGAGCTAAAACTTGTTTTTTCTTCTGGGTATGAGACGGTGAAAATAATAATAGGCCTACACTTTCTTAGAGATTTTGTGTGTGTGTGTGTGTGTGTGTGTGTGTGTGTGTGTGTGCAAGTTGCATACACACTACAGCTCCTGTTTTAAGTTAGGTAGGTTTATAATGTTTGGATTATATTTCTTTACAACACTTAACCCATTTTGGTTTGTGTGTGTTTGTACATACTAAAAGAGCAGACTAAACATGTGGCGATGATAAATACTTCCCTGAATTTTCTTTGATTTTAGTATACTAAAGATGTTTTAAAATATAAGTCTGTCAACAAGCAAGTTCGTAAAAGAAAATATTTAACAGCCATAAAATTAAAATAGCTCTCTATGTTAGAGAAAATTAAAGGTTGCCATATTACATATCTAGGAAGCGGGACTGTAAAATTCGTATGTTTTTAAAGTGGAAATGTAAGAAATGAGAAGCAAAATTAGTGTTTTTTCAGTTTATAGAGCAAAACTTCTTTTGCCAAAATAAATAAAATATTTTCCCAGTAGAAACCGTTAATTTTCTTCAAACAATTCTTGAATATCTGTGGAGGGTGACCTGGAATTTGATGAAAACTTTTTCTCTTCATTTAAAAGTTTCTCGTCAAATGCTAATGTATGCTAATGACCAAGATTCAACAACTGTTTATACCATCGGGTAGAAAAAAATTAAAGACTTTGTTTCTACTGGAAAAATATATCATATAGCTTATTTTGGTAAAAAAAAATGTTTTTATAAAAACTTATATTTTCTCGCGTCCTTTACAGTTCCACCTTAAAAGTGTTCAACCGGAAGAAATAATACTTCTTAAAAATCACAAGTTACATCACAATACATTTAGTTGAACAATATTATTGGACAATAATCATCGATAACAAAGGGCTTATATGTTGTCAGCACTGACAACACTTAGTTCTAAACGCGTCTTAAAGTCATCTGTCACTTGTTCAATGATTTTATGACAGCTTCTTCACTTGTTTCCGTGTTTTGTAAATCAACGATTCGTTATAAATTCAATTAGAGATATTGTTTGCAAAATTCGTTTGATAAATTCCGAGCTAACAAATTATCTCTAAATGCTTTTAACTAGTTAGATTTGTATCGTTTTAGTAGCCTATTAGCCAATGGTTCTCAAACTGTGATCGACAGAAGAAACCAAGTTTTTTTTAGCACCACGTCTTACTACCCGTTCAGGATGTACGCCTATGTACTAATTACACTTATGTGTTAAGGATTAAGAAGGTTTAATTTATTTGAAGTGCACCCGCATTTGAATTGAAGGAAAGTGGAAAATAATTTAGGAAAGACCACCTTCAGTGCACCCGACTGGGATCTAAACACAATATCTCCGTCTTAGGTAGTCTAATCCAATGCGAGAGTAGCGCCTTAGACCATGTAGCCACTGTAGTGAGTTAGTGGTACAGTTAAAGAGCTCAAGAGTAAAAATCCGTCATGTTAACCATAATTTGTACCACAAGTACTATTAGATGAAAAATGTGCATAAAAACAAAGGGAAATAAAAATGTTGTCTTTATTGATTGATACACACGGGTAATAACATCATTTATGGCTTCGGAAAGAAGACAGGTAGGTAACTTATTTAAGGTGGGTGGTCTACAAATGCATCGAACACTTATCAAGTGGCACACTAGTGGAAAAATTTGGAGAAACAATAAGCCGCTGAAGAAAGAAAATGATGTGCATTATATCAAATAGGTAGTTTTTACTGTAATTATATCCACTTCTGGTGAATGGGTGGGATAAAACGTCCACCTTTGCTGGTGTGGTTTTCCGATAGTAACAAGGTCGGAGCTCGAATTCCTGTACAGAGGATGCTTTTCCCTAAATTATTTTCCACTCTCCTTTCATACAAATGTATCTGAATTAGCTCTACCTCTCTCTCTCTCTGCTTAGGCCCAATATTTGTGTAAACACGTGGAAAAGACCTATACGATTAACAAGATGCAGTGGACAACAACAAAAAAGTTGTAAGATCAACACTGAATGAAAAACTTGGCCTACGTATGTTTCTTTATCTTATTTTTTAGAATGAGTTGTAATAGCGCAAGAGGTTTCAAAGTGGTTTTTAATATATTTATTTAAAATAAATGTTTGAGTATAAGTAAGTTATGAATTTTAAAAAAAAGACTATCAATGTAATGACAAAAAGCAGCTAGTTTTTTTTACGCTGGTAATGACTAACCAGGAAGTGAATGCATTAAACAACTAATGTTGCCTGTGGTAATTGAATATATTTCATATACAATTATGTTATGAATGATCAACTTGGAAAAATAATGTTTTATTACTTAATAAAACTATCCTCAAGGCTACTTCCTTGAAATAAAATATTTGGGCATGAAAAAATAGCATAAATTAGCGGAAAATTTACTACCGAATCAATGATACCTCCTTAGGGCCTACCTATCAGATAGGATTGGCACATATTAACTGTGAAGCATGGTAAATGTAACAAGATTATTATTCACTATATTAAAAATCGATTTAATATCCAAATTTTCAAATAGTCACATGTATAATAAACACTAAGTTTTATGTTTTAATAATCTACGTCTATAAACCCTTCAATCGATATATTTTATCTACTACTTCAACCTGTTGGAGCGTTGAAATACATTTAACATTACAAATATTCTTATATTGTTTTAGAATCGTTTTGGTAATTCAAATTTAAAGCATACTCCTAAATGGTAGTAATAGGTGTCAACATATCTGTAATGGATAGAAACCCTAGGTTTTAAGTTTAGTTTAATTTTTTTTTAATTCATGAAAAGTTGAAATTAGCTCTTTTTCAACAACTTTTCACATGAGATGTGGCAGCTATGTAACCAAAACCGTCTAAATGGTAATATATATATATATTATATATTATATATATAGCCTTCCTCAAACAAATAAAAATATTTTAATAGGTTAAAAAAAGAGAATAATTTGGGATTGGTTTAGTGGTTTTGAAGTTTTAGAAGTGATTGTCATAACCAACCTATTGCAGTGTAAGGATATTTACTTTCAATTGGTGGTGAGATTATATAAAATCTAGATTAATGTTTGTAATTAATGTTAAAGAAATATAATTTGACAACAATGTTGGACAAGCTCGTTTTCAGTTGCTAAGAATGTTGAATCCATTATTTCCATAAACTTTATTTCAATCGATTTTTCTTTGAGAAGTGTAGTCTACTGCAATTCAAGTAAAGAAAAATAATTGATCGGGTTACCTTAAATATTAATACAAGCTTTCAAAATCATCTTATGTTGAAAAATCTTATCTCGCCTCGTGTATTTAATAGCGAGGTTGGCAGTACTGTCTACGTCGTCACGTAGCCCGCACACTTCATCGCTTTCAAACTGATAACACTAAATCATAAACCTGAGCTACGTAAAATGAAGAGAAAGTGG
>CABFWO010000162.1:115760-157886 GCA_902155825.1 Timema genevievae | reverse complement strand
GGAAAGAGTGTTTTCAGTATTCTATTTCCAACAGGAAAAATCATTACCATAATATTACAATTTGTATAAGATCCTCCAACGACGATTTGCCTCTCAAGTTATGGATATATATTTCGGGAACGAGGGAAATATTTCGAAATTCAAATTTAATACAGATACATTTCCATATTTTCACCTGCTTCAAATTACAAAGAGCTCTTTGGATGTTCATGATAAAAATATATATATACTGTAGTTCTACCATGCTCGTGTAATCGTATATAGAGAAAAATAATAAAATACTATAATGTATCTTCATTTTCTGGGATGAGAGATTATCCTTATATATATATAATTTTGTTTAAAACATCTCATGCATGGCAAGTTTTTCTTCCCTCAATCAACCTTCTCTTATTCTTACACACAATTCCATCTAATGTATTCTCTCCTCAGTTAATCCATATTATTTCGTGCTACAGACCACTGTGGAAAACCTTCCCACAATTTATGTGTTCTTTCTCCTCTACTTTTTTTTACATTAGTAAACAAAACATTCTCAAAACGTTGTTTTATATCAAACAAACAAAAAATGGTTGAAGGCTACATTTATTCACTAATTAACAGTCGCTATAGGGATTCTACCCCCTTGTGAAAAACTAAAATGTAACCAAAATGTTTTACATTTTCCGATGCATCAACAGTTTGTTTTGCTGTTAAAGACAACACAACACATTACTCGCTTCACCCCTTCCCCTTACCCGTCTATCATTCTCTCTCTCTTACCCAGAGAATTCATAATGACCTTAGCCCTCTCGCAATTACCTCCAACCAACACACAACAATACCCCCGTTGTTTTGTCGTCTGAGTGACAACATTAGTAAATTGTACAACCCAAACGCATGCGCAGATAGAGACATCGTGTCATAGTGCAGGGTTTTACTACGGGGAAATATCCGTGAAGGGGAGGGGGGAAAAAAAACAAGTGATGCCAACACCGTTCCAATTTTTCAAATTAATAAAAGTAGCCTATATTAGATAATGGCATTTCAATTTGTGTGCTAATAATTATTTACTTTAAAACGGACTAAATAATTAAATATATTAAATTTTGAGACCATGGAATATACCCTCGCTATTATTTTTCTGTATATAAAAATAATACATCTTCCGTAGATTATGAAGGGGGAAATATGCAGCGCGAAAAGGGGGATCAGTCCATTGAACTACAGTATCGTAGGGGTGTGTGGTGCTAGTGTCATCTGCTAAAAGTTCTGTCACTACAGTCACCGTACAAGAGACAACTAGGGGCTGCAATGAAGAGGGAGGGGAGGGGGTATGAGATAAAGTAAAATAACAAATAACATGTGAATGTAGGCCTAGCCCATTTACTTGACAACACAATTTCATGTATCACGTTGAACTTTTGTAATATTACTATGTAATATCGTATGGAATTGGAATTTTTAAACTCACCTCAAAGGTTTTGATAAAAATATTATATCAATATTTTTATCTCCGAAACATGTGCTCCTTTCTGTTCTTCACACGAAACACATAGTATATAAAGTATTATTCTGCAAAATGTTAGAACTAAACAAACATATAATTCAAAAGAGACACATTCGAATTACTCTCCGTAAGATTTATTTTCAAATCCACCTATTGTTATTAAATCAGTCGATATTAAAAACATTCAGTTCATATTTTTTTTGCCTTTTTTGGTCACACAACTTACACTTTAAAATAAAACACTAAAAAACTACACTTTCAAAACATAATGAGAGATCACGAAGTAAACAAGATTTGAAATAGGGGTATATTATGTAGCGTGCTGGGAACACCAACGAAATAGGCCCCTTATTTTTCGTCCAACGTTGGAGTTGGCTAAATAAATCCGTATCGATCGACCAGTGAAATACACGTAGACTTGGCCACTAGTTCCTTTTTTTATCTAGTTCACATGAAAATAAAAAAAGCAGGTCAAGTCACATGACTGCAATGACACACTACTTGACACATTCGCACTTTTTCTCTCTATATTTTGATTTAAAAAAACACTTGTCACTACTTAGAATATTAATTTGCTATAAACTCACAACGAACCAATCACTTCCTATCAAATTGTATTCTAGTGAACGATCACGCTACTGTAACACCGTTCACAAGTAAACGTCAATAGTTCAATGTGCTTGATTCCAAAGGTGAAGCAAACTCATAACATGATTTAAACCTCGCGGGGTTTTCTCAGGGAGTTTTGGCTAGTAAAGACCGATCCGTTACGGCAGCTAAATCTCAACTGGGGGTTGAAAACAGCTCCGCAGGCCTGCCACCTTGCTCTCTTCCCCTTCCCCTCATTTCCCCCTATAAACCAATCCAGCCTGCGGTACCTGTCTTGTGTGTATGCGCGCGCAGTATCTCTCCTTCTCTCTCCCTCTTTAGCCAGAAGCAGTAGCTGTAGTATAGTGATACAGTGGAGTGGACCTAGTAGAATGTTCGGTCCTCCTTTCAAAACACCGAACGGACCCACGCGACCAAACGAATATTATTTGTTTATTTTCTCTTCCCCTTGGCTTTTTCAAACCATTTTTCTTACCACGAGGGGTGGAGGGGATCTAAAAAGAAAGCAAGACGAAGGAGGGGAAAGCATAGACCTTAACCCTTAGATGGTTTGAAAAGAAGCTTCCTTAAAAGTATTATGATGAGCTGGAAGGGAAGACCACGGGTAAAGGGTGGCTTGGAGTAATTTATGCAAATGCACGTAGTCCCCGGTAAGACGAGGAGGGCTGTGTGAGCAGGAGTATTTCTAGGGTAGTGAAGGGAGTATTACTCTGTGCGAGTCTCTTCCTTATCCCCCTTGAGCATTCATCCCCCTACCAACAACTCCTTGTGTTGACAGAAAGACCACCCTCTTTGTACAACTTACTATAGCAGCTCTATTTCACGCATGGTGAATCACAATGAAACGTGGTAGTGGATGTTAGTGATTTTATTTTCCCCTTAAAGAAAGTGACAATCTAATAACGATTTATAACAATGACGTAAAAAATTTGGAATGCCTCTTTGGATAAATGATTTGATATGTCAATAAATAACTCGAGACACTGCGTTATTTTTATGTGTACATACACAGTTAAACCTCGACAGGTATGATTTCAATTAATCCGGACTGTAGCTAATTTCTGATCTACTCAATATTGTATTAATTGTCATTAATTTATTTAAAGAAAGTAAAAATGAGCTATTACAAGTACTTAAGACACCTACGTGAACTTATAATAAAATAAATGAGTTCCAAAAGCCCTCAAAAGAATATTGGCAGCGTCTTCAAGCCCTGTCCCCTTTTAAATGTTATACGTTCTTTTAAAGTTTAATTGATTTTCCAAACCGAATTGCAAAGTTGTAAGTACCCAATAAGAAAATTTAACAAAAGTAACTTTTCTTTTTTGCATGTAAAAGATGTATATTTTTTTACAATTTTCTTGTAGTTTTTTTCTTGTTTTGAATCCAGACTATCTCTCCATCCCTCTCCCGTCCGTCCCCCTCACCATTTAGTCCAGATTATTGAATTTTAACTGTATATTATTATGTAAATATAGTGTATACATTTGGGTAGCACGTATTGGAACAATCAACCTCGGTGGTCTTAGGGTAAAGTGCTTGCCTCAGGACTCGATGTGCATAGGTTCAAAACCCAACTGGGATAAACGGATATTTCCAGAGTGATAAAAATCCGTAGCACAACTTCCTTTGGAGGGAAATTAAAGCTATCGGCCCCATGACGATTGTGGCATGTAAAAGAGCCCTGGAAGCTATGGGAAAATATATTTCGGTACAAAATTGTTAGGCTCTTTCTCTCTCACTCATAAAAATTATTGTGTGCTTATATAACCAATCGGTTCGGAGAGTGCATGTTAAATACCTTGAATTAATAATAAATAGTCAAAATAATTTTGGAACAGGGAATCTATAACGCTCTTATATTTATTAGTTACATTAAAGCCCCAAATATACAAGAATTATAGATGGTTAAAGTATTTGATATTGCTGATAAAAGGAGTTTTATTTGACACCATTTAGGACGAAGACACAGGCATCAGTCTCGTATGGTCTGATTTATTGGATATGATATCAGGTTTACAATCCCGGGCGCTAGTACTGAGATTTTTTTTTCTTAAATGGGATATCATTCTCCCTATACACAAATGTGGATGCATTTCCTTTATAATTATACCTTCCTCATCCTTAAAATTGGTTAGAGTAAAAACTAATCAGGTTTGATAAATTAATGATAAACTAAATTAATGATAGATTCAGATAGGGAGAAACTTTTTTACTGCAAAAAAAATTAATAATATATTCATATGTCAAGTAATATAATCACTTTTGATAAATAATATCAAAACCTGTAAAATAACACAATGTTATCAATGCTGACCAACAAAATGTGTTTGCATTTTTTAAAAGGTTCTTTCTACCAGAATCCTACTACACAGGAACCACATCCATCCGGCCTAATTGTGACAGGATTTAATCCGAATTAACTACAATTCAGATATTCCGGAAATTACAGGAAAAATACATTAAAGCAATCAATTAACACAACTCACCATTTATTTTTACATTAACAAATTAATTATAAAATACTTGAAACGTGTCACAGCCACTATTCACTCATAAAATAATGAGTACGTTTTTGTTGTGTCAATTTTTTTTTTTAGCATCACGTCTTACTACCCGTTTGGATTACACGCATGTACTAAATACTATAAATGGTTAGGGACGAGGAAAGTTAAATTTATAGGAAGTGTACAAGCATTTGCGCAGAGAGAGAGAGTGGGAAACCATTTAGGAAAAAAGTACCCTCAGTACACCCGACCGGGATCGAACCACGCTCTCTCCGTCAACGGTAATACAATATATTGCGAGTGTGATGCCTTAGACTATTCGGACACTCAAACAGGCACTGTGCCAATTTTGAATGGCGTTTACGAGTGGTGCGGTTACGAGCTGCGTGGCTACGAGTGGTGCGGTTACGAGCTGTGTGGTTACGAGTGGTGCGGCTACGAGTGGTGCTGTTACGAGCTGTGCGGTTACGCAGACGTTTCACCGCCTTAAGTTCGGTCGGTGTTGTTTACGACTGGTGCTCCAAATGAGCCACCATTTAAGACGAAATTTTAGTACGGATAAACAGACAATCCGGATAATTGAAATCTCGGTAAAATCCGTTCCACTGTTTATATTTAGTAACGTTTCTGACAGTGAAACAAGGTTCTGCCAATAGAGATCCGACTATAGATGTTAGTGACAACTGTTTAGTTCCGATCAAATTAGAAACATCATATTCTAATTAGGGCACGGCAGAAACAGGCGCGTATGGATGCCTGAAGAAACACTTTTGGACCATTTCAATAAATTATTACTCACGGGAGGCTGCTGACAGTAATTTATTGTGTTGAAGATTCGCACAACCATTTTTTTTAATAACCTCTAAAGGACGGATCGCATGTGTAGCTAATTAAAATCGCGTATTCGCATGCCGTCTGAATAGGATCAAAAGGGATTGAAATTCAAATAAACCCCATGGAATGAAATAAATCCCCGATGCAAAATAAAAAATAATTTGATGATGATAATAATAATAATAATAATAATAATAATAATAATAATAATAATAATAATAATAATTTTTGTTTGATCATATCCCCTACATTCGTATTCAAGTTGTTTGTACACTCTTGTACAATAAAACTTGATGCTATAATTTTAGAAAACATTTAACTGGTTTCTATAAATACATGTACATATAAAAAGTGGAACATCGAATTAAATCAACGTTCTCTTTTTAAATCACCTTTAGAAGATCACATGACTCAGGAAATTACCCAGGGGGCACACTAATGAATATGAAAAGAGGGGAGAGGCGTAAAACTAATCAGCTCTATTTTGCCCCTGATGTGGCTTAAGGGAGTTTTTTTCAGAATAGTTTTCTACCCTCCCTCGACGACAATAGGAGTACATTTTTCCTCCTAGCTCTTTACCTTCTTCATCCATACCCCAGTATTGGAAATATGCAGTCTGAACATTAGAGGCGGGTGCTCTAACAAAACAATGGGTATATTTGCTACCGAGTTTTAAACACACATTTTATGGATAAGAGTAGATATAGAAATACAATATACAGGGTGATCCAAAAGTCACGTAAACCAAAGAAAAAACTTATATTTTGTGCCATCAATTCGGCATATGGTTGATTTATTCAGCACGCATGATTCTGGAAAACTACGCACAGACGATTGTTGGTATTTCATGTACGAGTTGGCCTTAAAACAATGTTCCAAAATGAATACTCGCTTCTCCTGAAAAACTCTTTTTATACTTTCCAATGTTGTTTACGATTTTAATTACATGAACTATTAAGGTGGGGATGGAAAAAAGAAGTATTTTTGCAGTTTTTATAGCAAAATATTTTTTGTCCAAAATAAATAAAATATTTCTTTGGTAGAAACATAGCGTTTAATTTTATTCCCATGGCGATATCAACAGTTGTTGAATATCTGTCATGAGCATAGCGGCATTAGGTGACAAACTTTTTTAAATTAAGAGAAAAAATTGTCATTAAATTCTAGGACATCCTTGACAGATATTTAACAACTGTTGATATCACTATGTGGA
Source organism: Timema genevievae (assembly GCA_902155825.1). NCBI lineage: Eukaryota > Metazoa > Arthropoda > Insecta > Phasmatodea > Timematidae > Timema > Timema genevievae. The sequence goes on along the minus strand of CABFWO010000162.1, from coordinate 151,234 downwards.
GAAAATTAAAATAACGTCGGTACTTGAACAATATTTGATTTATTTAGGTCAAAGAAATGTTTTACTATAAATCTGATAAATCACTAGCCTTTTCTCGCGTCCCCTTCCAACTCACCTAACACTTAATTCAATGTTCACACAACCAAATATGTCCGAATAGTGAGAAGTGATACATGTTTGATAGATATTTACCTTTTAGCAGGTTTATCTTATGAGGATTGCACTAAGGCTTACTTCTATTTAAAAATAAAAATATACTTTGGCACCTTTTGTAATAAATCAAATTATTAATACAGTATATTGGTATAGGTTCCAGACGTTTTATTTGTTTATAAAACAATAAAATTGTAGCATTTAGCTAAAAGAGTCAACATAAAAGTGATGAAACTTACCCCACCGTACTGCCGGCCGCATCAAATGGGAACACTAATAAACAGCGCGGCTGACCACAACCACCCGGACACATGTTAAACTCAATACTGAGCCTCGATTGTTGATACTGACATGCCAAAGAACATAGAGATTAGAAACTTCGGTGCTGAAGAGGTGCTGCTCGCCCCTTGATTACGGAACACACTGGAACAGTTCCGATGGTTCCAGAACTGTACTTTCATGCGCATGATCTTTCCCGAATATCCCAGATGTCCACCCCTCCCCTTTTCTTCCGTCGCTCCGTCTTCTGGGTCGTATCATATATATAGTGGTGTGTGCGCTATGTATGATCACTATTGGGCTTGGACAAATTAAGAACAGGAGGAGCTCTAGCTTCATTCATAATGTAAGATCAAAATTCACTTTTCGGCTTAATTTATTATTTCTTGATTTTCAATCATGTAAACTTTATTATTCTAAATTCCTTTTTCGGCAATATAATTTATAAAACTTCAAGATAACAAAAAATAGCTTTGTGTTTTTTTTAACTTTAAAGAATTTTTTTGCATGCTCGATATTGTCTTCGTTAAAGATCGATATTTTAGTTAGTTCGTGATGTAAACGAGTTAGATCGATTATCATGATAGTATCGATATAAGGGAACTAAATCTGTTAAACATTTTGATATTCAGCCTTGTGGGCATTAAATGTAATATTTACTTGGAGACTTCAGTTTTTTCTCTAAACATGTCAGAACTTAATATTGATGATCTGTTATGGATATTGTTTATTTTTTTTAATTTGGGGTTTCTTTTAATACATTGCGGGTTTGGTAAATGTCTCGATTATTAAGGAAACATACAGTTCAGATTAACTTAGGAAATTATTATTAAATTTTTAATCTCTTTTGAGTATTGTATAACTTAATTTTGTTTAAGAACCTTTTGGTGCATGTCAACGCCTATTTACTTGTCATTTTTATAGGGTAATGACGATTCTTGAGCCATTTAGGTAATATTTTAAACATGCGAGGATTCCTCTATTTTTTTTGTTTATATTTTCTATTAAATGTCTAATTCTTGGCTTCTTCAATATTGTCATATATTTATATTTGTCATATTATTATATCATGGATAAATAAATACCTATTGAAACCAGTCAAAATATTATTCGTAATTATAAGCAACCATGCCCTAGGTAATGTTATAAAATATATAAATGTTATTCGTTATTTGTTTTGGTTTAGGAAGTATCATTAATAATTATGAATCTCATATAATTACATATCAAGAGATAGACCCCTCCAGTATTCATATCCGCAACTAGGTGAGAACAGCGGATTCTGGACTTTGAATGTTACTGAAACATAACCAAAGCTTAGAACTCCTAGCACTCTCTCCTATTGCCCCCTTGTTTTTGCCCTGTCTTATTTGTTGTATTTTGGACCTCCTAAATTTATTTTTTATTTAGTGTTAAGGAGGGTTCAAAATGAACGTTTGGCACCTTATCTTAGTCGGTGATGTGTCTATTTACTGTTATTAAGAGTCTTGGGTTCGATTCACAGCATTTCTTGGAAATTTATCATCGGTGAGATTGGAACGTCATCTTTATCAGTGATTAATTGAAGGTTTGGATATTGGATGCTGCGTTGGTTCTAAAGTTGTTAGTTTTTAAGTCGTGTTATAGATTGGAACCTCGTCTATCTGGCCTAAATGGGACCGGGTGTCATCCGGATTAAAGAAAATTCGGTTATTTCAGAAATTATAGGAAAAATATTTTAAAACAATTTATATGACTTCAACTAACCTTTTAATTTTTTTTATTTACAAGCTACAAAATACTTTAAACATTTTACAACCCTTATTCACTCATAAAAATTAATGAGACCATTTTTGTTGTGCCAATTTTTAATGGCCTTTGCAAAAACAAATATTTCATGCGAGATTTCAGTCTGGATCAATCGTAAATCCAGATAAACGAGTGCTAGATAAACGAGGTTCCACTGATATATATATGTTCTATAAATTGATATCCCTTACAAGATAAGACATTCTGGAGGAATTAATTTGGACAATGCATCGTACTTGTCAAAAGACAGAACTAATACAACATGATGAAGAATAAGAAACATAGGATAAATCTCTATCATAATACCAATTACTTATTTTAGGCATCATACAAAGATTGGAATGAGATCCTCTAGATCTTTTTATATCTAAAAAAATTATTTTAGTGAAAATGCTATTAACAATTTTATTTAAGGTGGTAGGAATAAGAAGGTATGGTTATCGTAAGTGCGCCCACATCAGAATGGAAAGATATTTGGAAAAACACATTTATAAATGAGTAAAACCACCACCTAATGCACCCGGCAAAGATTCGAACCTCAATCTCCCCGTTACAGCCAATACAGTATATTGCAAGATTGACACCATTTACTATGAGATCACTAGTGCGGACTAAATACTAATAGGTCTCCCTTAAGATCAAGCCAGACCCATCGATTGGTCCGTGTATAAATAGCAGACCACGTGCGGCCCCTGCAAATACGTGACTATCCTCCTGGCTATAAACCACTTGTGTAAGTTCTGTGGAAAGAAGATGATTCTTATTTTAAATATATATATATATTTATATATTATATATTTATATATATATATATAAATATTAGAAGATGAGAAGCAATCTCATTCATTTACTCAAAGCTTGAAGATGTAATTCCCCTTTTTATAAATATATATATATATATATATAAAAAGGGGAATTACATCTTCAAGCTTTGAGTAAATGAATGAGATTGCTTCTCATCTTCTAATATTATTTAAACTCATCAAATTTAGTGAGCTCTGCACCGGTGGGTATGCGGACAAGGACGTGTCTTCTTTTGTCTGGTTTGCCGAGGGTGGAAATGTTGGGGCTGGGATAAGGTTACCACCATTTATCCTCGAATTTTGGAGAAAGTTCCTAAAATAAGGCTTATGTCCCCGATTTGTTTGTTTTTTAAATACAATTTGAAATGTATAAAATAAAACTATTTTAATCAACTAATTTTCGTAAAATCTTGCGAGAATACACATCTTCATAACCAGTTTTAATAAATTCTCACGCAATCCTTAATTTTTGGCTGTTACAGTGCGTAGGCTAGCTCACTACTTTAATATATTGTATCTTATCACTTTAATTTTATACAGGGTGTCTATAAACTATTCATCCCATTGTAAGCCATAATAAATTTATTATTTTAGGAGCTATCTAATTTACTGAATTATTGACTTAACTGTGGTAGACTACCTAATTAAAACAAAATATCTTGTGTTATTTTATTAATTTTGGCAAAAGTTTTAAGATAGCTGCTAAAAATAATGAATTCATTAAGGTGTATGATGGGCTGAATAATTTATGGACAACTGTACATCACTACATTTCATTATCCTAATTTGTTGACACTGTACCATTACACGAAAATAAAAAACATTGCTATAAGGTGTATTATGTACCATTAAAATGTCAACTATCTTCTCTTGTTCATAGTAAGTGATTTTAAAGTGACTTTATCTGAAAATGCAAAGAAAAAAATCGTCACTTTAGGTTAAGAATTCGGTCGGATGTACTGAGGTGGATATTTCCTAAATAGTTTCTTCTTCTGCCTCTACGCAAATGCTGTCGTACTTCCTCTCCATTCTATACTTCTCCCCTTATACTCCTATGGTGTAAATATGCTGATAGTCTGGACGGGAAACAGTTTCCAAATTGGCGTTCAGGACACTTGAGGGGATAAGACTAGAACTGTCGTAAAGTAATTAAGCGAAGGCATGAGCGATGCTAAGATTGTTTCAACCCCCAAATTATATTCCCGTTCACGAAGTATTCCATCGTGTGCCATCAACTACTAACCCCTTTCTTCTCCTTCCCCAATAAACTCACCCTCTCTCATACCTTCTCAACGTGTGAAATGAAAAGTTAGACCCCTGCTACCCTTTATCTTTTGGGAAAAAAAAAGTATCTTAATTAAATTCATTAACGACAAACTTAACTACCATCCTCTTGTGAAAACTTGGATTGTTAGTTGGAAATTGAAAGATTGAAGAGGAGTTGGAATTGTTCTGCCGTCGTATGAAATGAAACCGTGTTGGTGGATGCTGAAAATGTAAAAATCGCGTAGTTAAAAAAAAAGTTAATTGTTTTATTCTACGTAGAACGGTAAGTACGAGAAGACTAACGTTAAGTATTAATTTAATTGGGATTGTTTTAATTACTTATAAAATAACTAGACCTAATGATTTGATAAACAGTGCACTTACATAAATTATTAGATCTTGAAAGAAAACTACTCCATAAAACCTTACGCAAGAAATGATAAATCAGCTGAAGAAAATATGGAAGCTTTACAGATACATCCCAGTTTACCTTCAGATCCAAATTTGAAATATCCACTACTTCAATCAAATTAATTACAGTATTTCGTAACTAAAATACGTGTTTTAATCTCTACTATTTATGAAACGAAATGTCGGTCTATATGCCTGTATGTCGGTTGCCTAACATATCTGGAAACACTTAACTGATTGCATCGAGATACAGTTTTTACTTTCTCTCGACCTTTCTAAGAAAGAATTATTTTGATCGTAAAAAAAATATCGACGTGTGAAACCAAAAAAGTGTTTTTTGTAATGCCTTTGTCAGTCTGTCCATCTATCTGTATCTTGGGCTAGAGCCAAAATCATTTCACCCATCGGGCTAAAAATTGATATCTAGGCTTTTAATAAGGTCCTCCCAAGAAATTTTTGGAATTAGATACATTGCCGTAAGATTTTTACTGATGGGGAAAAAAGTGAAACTATCGATTTTCTCAAAATCATTTACAACGAATTTATTTAAATTTTGTATCTAGGCACTGTTTTTAACATTACAAAAAAAAAGGCTACTCTCATTTTTCCATGAAAATAGCTTTGAGGGTACTTACTATATATCAGCAGAAATTTCAATTTTGATATTTCCGTAACTATTTGAAATACGAATAAATCATTTAGTGTTGCAGTACTGTTAAAATTAAGAATATTTTAATCTGGAATATATTTTTATAAAACCAAGAGTTTCTTAGATAAAAACTAACATATATATATTTTTCTGTCGAATAAGGCTACTTAGAAATGTTAAATTGATTGTTATGTTCTTTGGTGGACAGAGATGATATTCTTTTTTCTAGGTTCCTGTACAATTTATGCTCTGGTGGAATATTTCTGAAACATTGGATATTAATTTGATTCACAAATTTTACGAGTTTTTTTGTAAATGTCTTTATTTTAAGATTAAAGAGAGAGAGAAAGTCTTTGTGGTGCAACGTACCATTTATTTTTATTCAGTAGTATATTTTGTCCAGGCAGGTTTTAGCATGTATAACATCACACTATTGTTTCATAGAGGTGAGTAGTAAACACCAAAGATTTAAAGGCCTGTGAATATTCTACCGATTTGAAGATCACCAATAAAAAATATAGCCTATATTTGAAATGCGGGGAGAAATTATCTCTCAATTATAATATAAAGAGGTTTGTTTGCTTGTTTGTTTTGTATGTTCACGATAAATTTAAAAACCTCTGAACTGTTTTAAACATGATTTTAACTCATATATTCCTCATACTCCCAGCTACACCAAGATAACCAAATAAGTCTTTAAAATATGATATTTTTCAGAGCTAGGATTCTCAGTGTTTTATAAAACTGAAATCCAGCAGGCAGGTAAAGAGACCACTCCAAATATTTATAATAATATGAAATGTTAATATTTTAAAAGTATTCTCCAGAAAATATGCGGAAAGGGATATAAATGGACCAAAACACTTTTATGTGTTGTAGAATTTTTTATATTAAGATGGTAAGTTGAATTGCAGCTCCATATAACCAAATAAGTATTAACGTTTGAAACTTTGAAATTTCTAAGTAGGGTTAGATAAATAGGTGGTAAGGCTATAATTTCTAAAATTAATAGAAAAAATTACCTCTCTGTATGGTGGAACATTGAAATTCAATGAGCAGATTTAGGAATCACTCTGAATGACCAGAAAAATCTGAAAACTCTGAGCTTAAACATGGAACCCCATTTATAATAAAAACAAACTTTAGAGGTACTATAAAATTAAAATTTGCCAGGAACTAATGCAGATTAGAGTCAAACCAAAATAAAACCTAGTAACTAAATAAGTGTTAAATATTTTATATTTCTAGAGGGCACCTAGGGAGATGGAGGGTTTTAAAATTTCCAAAAGTAAATGAATAAACTAGGTACTTATCAGTATGGTAGAATATTAAATTGGTCAGGTGGGTGTAAGGACCATCCTAAACACCAATAAAGGTCTGACCATTCTTAAATTTAAAAATGGAGCATAAAATGGGAAGAAGGACTCCTCAAAATTTCCAAAATTATTATAAAAACAGTTTTCAGTGTAGTGAAAAATTTAAATTGGGTATGTTAATTAGTATACCTCTCGGATAACCAAATGACGTCCGAACGGTTACGTATTGGAAGCGACCGTGCTCAAAGCAACCGGTGTTGGAAGCGACCACAAAATCTTGAATCGTATTTGGAGTGATCAAACAAGTTTTTAAAATTCATACAAGCGAATGCGTTAGAATTGTGTTAAAATTAATATGTAAAACAAATAATTAAAACAATAGCTAACCTAACCTAACCTAACTAATCTAACCTAACTTAACCTAACCTAGCTACCAAACCTAACATAACCTAACTTAACTAACCTAATCTAACATTACCTAACCTGACTAACTTAATTCCAAGGAATTAGGTGAACCTGTAACAAAACGGCACAAGCCCTACATATAACTGTATAAAATAATCGATGACATATTCCCGAACTTCGAAACAACAAAGGACTTGAAAATATTTCTTAATGCATTAAGCTGTATGAATTAATTAAATTTAAAGTTTGTACTTATGTATTATGAACATTGTGCATTGCACTTATGGTATATAAGAATAAAAATAATTAATGACAGAGATTAAATATCTGAAACTAAATTCAATAAAGCAATAGGCTAGGTACGTAAAAGGAAAACCACTCATAACATAGGCCCATATCACACTAGGATGCCAAGACAGTGCTGCCAATTACAAAGCACAGAAACCAATAGCGCATCACACACCTGGCGTCGCCCTGGCACCGCTGCCATTCCGTTTGCCAAGACACGTAACTAGTGGCATCGATGCCAGACTGGCAGTACATGGAGTGAGATTTAGTATCTCACATTCAGATGCCAACAGCGCTGCCAGTGGGCTTTGTTCCGTTTTGTCTCCCGCCAATCTTGTTATTGTTGGGGTTTATTTAATGCAACATGCACAATTTCAACAAAGAAAAGTTCTATTCAATATGTCCAATAACTCATCAAAATATGTTATTGACATTCTTACGTAATTGAAAAATGTTTTCTTTGTATTTTATTAAATCACTGTATGATGTAACAAACAAACCATGTGTGCTACGATCTTCAACGAAAGAATGCACACACAACCGCCTCTTTTTCCCTCTATTTTTACTTAAACGACGACGATTCTAATACAAGCGATGGGTATTAACTCTTCAACATTCATGCTGAGACTGTAGCATAAGCTGGTATCTTGGTTGCCATCTTGGGTGGCATCTTGGCTGGCAGACCCCAAATATGCCAACAGCGCTGCACTGGCATCTTAGTGCGATACGAGCCATAATGTGGTCGCTTCCAACACGTATATTAAAAATCTGGTCACATACAACACGATTTTTGCTTGGCCATTCTGAACATGGTCGCTTCCAGCATGACACCGTTTGAATATATGGAATTTCAAAACTGAAACCTGGCTAATAAACAATTTACAACTTCTTATCGATGTAATTAAAAATTTAAATTCGACAGGCCTTTAACAAAACATAAATATCCAAATAAGTGGAAAATTTAAAAATGGGATGTGGGAGCTTGACTGCATGGTCGAAGTGGTCACTTTCATGTTAGACTATACTGCAGATGACAGGGAGATTGGGGTTCAAATCCCATTCGGGTGTACTGAGGGTGGTTTTCCTAAAATTGTTTTCAGATCTGCCTTCATGCAAATGCGGGTATACTTCCTCTAAATTCAAACCTTCCTTATCCATAACTCATAAGTATAATTAGTAAATATGCGTATAGCCTGAACAGGAAGTAATAAGCAGTGCCAAAATAAAATTGTGAGAACTGAAAAAGGGTAAAGGGAATGAAATGAAATGTTTTCAAAATAATTCAAAAATATTATTTCAACAATGGAAGAAATTCTAATTTCGTGGGGGAAAAAGGACAACTGATCATTATCATAAAAGCTAGAAAGCTATAAATTTAAAAATAGGGGGGCCTAAAAATATCCTAAATTAATATATAAGACCTTCTCGATATGGTAGATAATTCTAATTTTGTATAGGCGGAAAAATATACAAATCTAAATATTACCTTCAATGAGGTCCATTAGCGTTTCAATTAGTTAGCTAAAAATCAAAGGATGGATTAGCGCCTGTCTAGGAGTGACACGCCAGTTAAACATAAGCAAATTCTACTGACATAGTTTAGTGAACCATTATTCTCTTTTGGAAAACATATTTACTATTGACTTTGTTTTTGTAACTGGGTAAATTATTTAATTTATGCTTTTATATGAAATGTGGTACTTTTTATAATATGTTTCCATAACAATGTATATTTCGTTTCGCTTATCTTATGATGATCGTGCTTATGTAAAGATTACGCTATCAATGGATTGAATTCGTGTGTGTTCTGAACTAGGTAATATTTTGTTTCAAGGTTTATTTATTTTAATTTACTAACTATCATAAAATGATTTGTGTTCACCCAATTTAGCTAGTAATCATACAAGAAGGGGCTATCAAAACATTTGCCCGACTGTTGAACTTTCTAGTAGAATAAAGTTTTGTTGTAGCTTACCTGTGCTAAGAACAGGTTAAACTAATGCTAGTTCTAAATGACCATGGACAAAATAAACTTTCCATGGTGACTTATTCACCTTACAGACTAATAATGTGGTGACGAGGATACCGACAGGCTTATTTCTTAAATAGGTACTCTTATGTAATATATATTATTAAATTAAACTTATAAATGTAACATTCTAACTCCCATTGTTATGTTGGAAAAAAAATAGTCCTACAACGGATATGGAGAAGGAAAAAAAAATTGACAAGAAAATGTGTTTTCAGAGATTAAATTCAGCTGTCAAATCAGCTTGAAAACTCATTTTTAGCTCAATTATAAATTAACCAACCTGGTGTAATATCATATTAGGTAAGGTAAAACGTAAACGGAAATGTAATTATACACAGATAATCAAGTTGAAATTCTTTTAAAGTGATGTCCGCTTAAGACATGTTATTATTTTTTTTGCACTGCACCTCGCTACCTGTCCGGACTAACCGCACATATCCACACTGACCGGGAAGATATGAGTAAAGTATCATTTGCGAATGAACCCGTATTCGCGCAGAAGTAGGGTGAACAAACATTCAGGGAAAATCAACTTTAATACACCCGGCCAGGATTTGAACCCGAATCTCCCTGTAACAGGCAAGTCAGACCAGACAAGGTAGACGCCTTAGTCTACGTATCCATATGATTTTGTTTTCTCGGGTTCTTTTACCATGCCTGTTCTTTATTAGCCATTAGCCATGGGATTCTTAATAATCACGGGTGACCGTAGTTTTCCACACACTTGCACATTAGGTCTATTTTATAATGAAGACACAGGTCTATAAATTTTGTTTGATCTATTAAAATGGAATAAGACTTGATTAGCCATAACTTATCACAGTCGGAAATAAGATGTTTTTAATACGTGGCAGCTTTAATGTTTGAAATTATGTTGTGTGCGCGCCGCGGAGCTTGGGTACAACGGGGTTGCAGGCCAAGGGAAAAGTGACATTAGAAGAGCCCTTTTTCTTGTAAATAATCAGACAAAAAGGCTTCTAGAATCATCTGGGAGTGTGACTTTTGCCCATCAAATACTCGGAAGAGTGGTAGAAACCTGTTTACAAAAATACGATTTTAAGATGGAGGCACAGTCTCTTGTCAGCAACATAAAAAGTAAAATGATCACCCAGGTTTGTTAAACCAGAAAAAAAGATTTTTTAACACATATGGATTCAATGATTTGTGTATTATAAAATTGTTCATTAACTTGAAATATATTAATGGTGGGAACTTAAGATCTGGAATATTACGAAAAGGAAAATCTATATCAATACACATACATGACCAACATAAAACCCTCATTTCCAGAAATGTCTTTATATGAGTGTACAAAATAGTCTATTTTGTTTTTCACATTAAACTTTTTTTTTCTTGATTAACAAACTTCTGTTCTAAAGTAAACTTTGTTGAGGAGCTTCCTTAACATTTTTGTTGTTAAGAAAACACTTTCCCACGTTTATTGAGGATTTAATAAATTAATAGTAAATAATTAAAACATCAATAAAAATAGCAGTATTTATAAAATAGCAATGAAAATACTAGAGAGATCCCTCAATAAAATTTACTTTAGAGCAAAATTTCCTTTATAAAGATAAAATATTAATTTACCAACAAAAAAATTAAAATGTAAAAAACTTTTTAAAATTACCTTTCATTTGGTTAACGTTGAGATTGGTAACCCTGTTCGCTCATCAGGACCATTTATTAAATAACGTAATTAACAACAAATATAGAGAACAAGGACGTAAGGTATGTTAAGCATGATTAATTTGTAAACTCAATTAAGATACTAGAGGTAGTTCTTTCTCGCACATTTTACTCGCAGTAATTAATGAAAGCTAAGAGTACTTATAGCGGTTTTGCTAAATCAATCGTGTTAGCATGACTTCTTCAAAATCTAACCAAAGCTAAATACTACCAGGTTCAAGTACCAGTAAATGTAGACACATCCCGATGTATAATAATAGATACAAGTATACCTATCATGTTCAACAACTTTTGTGGCTGTTAAATCACGAATACCGAGTAATACTAGTTGGCACATACCCGGTGTAGTACAGTACTTGTGATATTACTAGGAAATGAGTTCACCAGTACTTCATTATCATTATATTAACAACTGAGCAGTTCAGACTACAAACAAAACCAATCCTACCCTCAAAACCCCTTCCCCAAAATACCCACACCCCTTCTCAACCACACTCAATGCACGAACTTTGATGTGCTCTTTAGTAAGCCTAGCTTCAGGGGCAACGTTTGTTTCGGATTATAGAATAATGAGAATGTCCCATGGCAAAATTCAGCGTCATCACAATGGGGGAAACTAGTTTTGTCTTCCTTTTACCGTTCTGTGCACTGTTCCTACTCATTACAAACCTGCGATTCAAATGCCTTGCTTTGGGAAGTAGTTTTTAAAATCTAGGCATACAACAATTTGTCCAATCAAAAATAATCTCTTACGCACATTTTTTTTGTTTTTTTTTTTTTNNNNTTTTTTTTTTTTTAGAAATCATGTATTTTTATTATCTTGAGAGACAAAATATTATATCAAAAGGATACCAACTATACTGTTTCCATATTTTTTTCAAAAATACAAAACTATTTAGAGCTAACACAGGATTCTGATAAGTATAGTAAAACATTGTTCTTAGATAATAATTTACTAAAAACACAATCGAGAGAGAATTATACTTTTTTTTAAATAACCAAGCCTTTTTTTTTGCATAAGTCTTACTATCCTATTGGGGTTTAAACATTTAACGACACAAATGGAGTAGGTAGAGTTTATATAAATAAAACCCGCATCTGCTCGAAGGGAGAGATGGAAACTATTCAGGGAAAAACTCTGAATACCTAAATGGCATGGTTACAACCCTGACCTCTCCGTCACTGGAAAACTATACCAGAGGAGTTTGACATCAGTTTCACGTGACAACCAAATGCTGGCTATTATTAATTAACTATATTATAAAGTGGACAGTGAAAATGTTTCCAATAATGTTTGTTTCCATACAAGTACCACTAGAACTCCTTACTGTTTTTATATTATAGTCAATCCTCAGAATTAATAAAAAAAGTTTTTATTTTATTTGAACAAATTTCTTAGAAAAAGAGATTATTTAAATAATCTATTTTATTCAAAGAAAATCTTGTTGAAAATATATTATTCTTATCCAAGTATAAATTAGAAGATTTAAATTTCTCAAATAAAGAGAAAGATCTTGAAAAAGAATCTATTTCGAGATTATGATCAAGCTTTACGTTTCATATGTATCCAAACTCAAAAAAGTTGATTTTAAAATCTTTGTCCTCATGTCTGTCTGTCTATCTTTCTGTCTGTAACTGACCACGCCACGGGTCCAAAATTGTTTGATGAAATTTGTTCTAACTTAATACCTCAGGATAATTTTTCAAAATGTTGAGCCTAGCCTTAAAATGAATGGTAGTGGACCTATACTAATGAGGGTTTTTTAATTGCAAATTTTTCACAAAAAAAACTCTTAACGATTTTATTTAAAATGCATGTACAGCATTTGTTTTACATTACAAATAGCATTATATCATTGGTTTTTGGGCAAAAATTCGTTGAAGGGTTGTTTACAGATGACGCAGTTTTGAAAACTCAAAATATTTAGAAAATTACATTAACGATTTTGTTTAAAATATATATGTGGGGATTGTGTGGTCTAATAAATAACACTACGTACGTGTTTTTGTGGTAAAAACTGTGAATTAATTTTTCAAAAACATGCATTTTTTTAAATGGCTCCAACGATTTTGTTCCAAATGGGTATCTTGGGAATTTTGCATGAAAAATCGCACTATATGCTAGTTTATGGGGTGAAAATTTAATGAATGGTAGATTACTGAAAACCTTCAACATATGCCACTGGGATTCGATCCCCCTCATGGGCTGTCCAGGATTCTGGTCTATTGAGAGAGTGGCCATGTGGCATATATATATATCTAAATATATGTATGTATAAAAGTATATTTAAATATCACTTTACATTTAAAACATATATGAATCACACATATATATATATAGATATTTGAAAAAATTAATCATTACAAATATCAATCCGCATCGATGGGTACGCGGAATAAACTTATAGTTCATCTAGACAGTTTTGCCAGTAATTGGGAAAAAAATCAGGGCTCGAATTTCGGCCGGAATTACTGAGAATGGTTTTCCCTAAATGGTTTCTCACGATCCCTTCACACAAACGATAGTACATTTACTCTCAACTCTATCTTCCTCACCCCTACCCCGTTGGTGTGGTCAATTATTGTGGATATTTCGGAGGTGTAGTAAGACGCTTTGCCAAAGAAAAATAATTTAATATCCCTTTACAATAAAATTATTATTATTATTTGAACGGATAAAAGGAGTAAAACTTCATTTAAGTTTAGCTAAACAAAGATTACTATACAAATAATAACGGTTCTGTTTTAGAGTTTCCAAGCCCCACACGTAATCATACATGTTGGTGTTTTCTCGCATTGTATTGTCATTGTCAGCTAACACGAGTCCTGGAAACGGATTCTAGCACGCATTTGGGTGAACACACAGCAGAGATGCGATCATGAAGAATGGTAAATCCAAAGTCCCGATTAAACCAACACGATTATTTAGAGCAGCACGATTGTGGATTACATCGCCATGTTCGAACTAATATCTTGGATATTTATTGAGTTTAGGCCATTGCTAGTAAATTGGCTTTGAGATTTGATAGGACGAAAATAATTACCACGATGCTTTATGGGTGTTTGTTCGAATTTGGTGCGTAGGGGTGGTCGGAAAATAGGGTGGGTACGGGTTTGGTCCTTGCAGTTCTCGAATAAAATACCAGTAGTCGGTGGGGTGAGGGCGGAAGAGATTGAGAGGGTGTTTTGGGACATGGGGTGCAGGTCATAACTCACAATGCAACTAGCACGCCCCTATTCCCTACTTTTATTCGACAATTTTTTTTTATATTATGGCTAGTCAATATTTTGAGAATATAGAGTAATCAATACACTTTCTGATTTATGCCTGCATCAAATATGCCTACATTGTTTATTATTATTAAAATAATAAGTGGGTACATATAAGTGAGTCAAATATTATTATATCTGGTTTGTTAAAATAATGTGACAACTGTTTTGAGACAAAATATAACTAAACAAAACTTAAACATACTTTATTTGAACAAAAACTCCAAATATTCACAGCAATTAGCTATGCTATTTAATTATTAATTAACGTAAGGGTGATCTTATAAAATGCATCCTAGATCATACCTAATTATGAGCACAACACATTCTACATTACCTTTATGTTTTAATGAAATGATAGTTCAACGACAGACTCTCATCTACTTACTTTTTACTAACGTTCACATATTTGATATAATTTTTAGAAACTAAAAACTTAAGAGTATAAAAATACTATACGAGTCTTTTACTAAATACTGTTTGATAGAGACAACAGTGCCGAAATATTACTCTATTTGTGTTAAAATGTGTGTGTGACTACTTCAACTATAAAATACAGAAGAAAGGAAGAAGATGCCACCTTTGCGCATAGGATTCTTCCCACATTTTCCCNATATATAGGCGGGCTTTTTTCATCATATTTACTCTTATTAGTTTATTTTCCCTTTTTCTTTAGTTTTATCAATTTCCTTTATTATAAAATACTTATACTAGACAAATACATTATTCCAAACCTTGTTTGTATTATTTACACTGTCTATTTACTCTGAATAATTTAAGTCAGGCGGACACTAAGCTCAGAACCTCCAGGCATGGACTACATATATATATATATTATATATATATATAATATATTAAGTCCGCCTGACTTAAATTATTCAGAGTAAATAGACAGTGTAAATAATACAAACAAGGTTTGGAATAATGTATTAGTCTAGTATAAGTATTTTATAATAAAGGAAATTGATAAAACTAAAGAAAAAGGGAAAATAAACTAATAATAGTAAATATGATGAAAAAAGCCCGCCTATATATATATATATATATATATATATATATATATATAGAGAGAGAGAGAGAGAGAGCGAGAGAATTGACCTAATGTTAGTGGACCGAGGTAGTTTGATACAGGAGGTAGAGGCTGGAGGTCGACGTTACAGGGTGATATTGTCAACTGGAATAAAACTAGACTTTTTGAAGTGGGTGACGTTTGAAGTGGATGACGTTTGAAGTGTGTTGTCTGGTATAGCTCTTGAGAAAGACGTATACACCCTGTTTAATTCTGTAATACATATGTTGAGTCCTGAGTAAACATAGCAAATTAAACTCAAACTAACATTTCAGTATAATACAATGTACATTAAAATTAGTGCAACAATAATCTCTCAAATTTAATTTTAATAGTTATTGTTCTCTTTTTAAGGTGGTTGACTCCCGAGACTAGATTATAAATATGACCCAAAATGAGCTAGATATTTAGACATCGTGTTCAACACTGAGGGGGTGTATACACGATGTACAGTTTATGTGTGAAGTAACTGGGGTGTGTATAGGAGACCTCAAAACAACACAAAAAGTATTTTTGCAGATGTTAACATTTTACCTCAAATATTTTATAATTTGAATTTCTGAACTTACATGAACTAAACATTGTATTTTCTAACCTCTTTTATTATTTGTAAGGCTTAAAACATTTTTAACGTGTTTAATGTATCTTAGACTTAGCATAACCCGATATACTGTAAATTGATGATGAATTATTTTATTAAATGTGTAATGTTCCCTATTTGACAATATATTAGCACCATAAACTAACCTAATTATACATTTTGATCTGCAATTTTGTTTTTATATCAACCAACTTAACTAAATTTATCAATCAACTTTTTCTATAAATTTTTAAGCAATATATCTAAGTATTAAATTATACAAAAATACTTAGATAACTCTAGCGAAACCGTTAGAAAATACAAAAAGTAGCTCAGATTGATTGGCTTGATCAAAAATAATAACTTGTTGAATGAAAATATAAAAATATAATCAGATTTAATAAAAAAAAAGAAAATCTGTATTTTGTTGATTAGTTAGTTTGAACAACAAAACGATTTGTTTTGAAGTTTTTTTAATTGAGTCAAGAGGCCAATCTGTTGCATTAAATTGCAAAAAAAAAAATTATAAATTTTAAAATACAAAACAGGATATGGAACTTTTCATAATACCTCATGTTCCCATTCAATGAATCTCCACGTAAACGCAATCGGCTAGTATTTTTTAGTTTTTCTATTCCAATATAAAGCTTTTTAATCTCGGTCACAGTTACAACAAACCAAAAATATCAAACGGAACAAAAAAAAAGTTGGTACAGAAAAGGACAAAACGTATGGGAGGGATTTTTTTTTTACGAGATCAAATTGAAACTAATCTAAGCTTTGAGTGAAACGCATGTTTGAACATATTGTTTGGAGAGAGATAGGGGTAAAAGAGAGTAAAGGTTGAGGGTGTGAGGGGTTAGGGTCTATGGAAGGGGGGGGGGGGCACGAATATTTTTAGGTACCCCTGAGGTCCTAGTTTGTCAGAAACGCTGGAGCCATGGTTCCCACAGGAGCGCTGGCGGCGTTTGGTTGTTTGTTGTCTATTGTTTTGTTTCATTATCAATGAAACGCATGTTGCACAGTAATTACTGAAAAAGATATTTCCTTCCAAAATCACAAGTCTGTTTCTGTTTACTGCCATCACTCACTCTTCCGTCATTGTTGCTGTTTGGGTTGGCTTTTTTTTTTTTGCTTATTTTATAGGGGATCGTAGATTTGGTATTTGTTTGTTTATTACCCTAAAAAGGTTTAATTGAAGTATAAGTGTACCTGCATGAAAGTTTTGATTGCTGATATGTGTGGGTAAAGGACGTGGGGGTAGGGAAGTTATGGGATTTAAGATATAAGCACTGTAATTTTACTTTAAAACAAACTTTTGAATATTGTCAAATTGAAGTGAATTCCGACATTGGACATACTCCAAGACTTGAAACTAAGTAAAGAATTATATTTGTTTTTAATATTATTACAACCCATTTATGTAATTAAAATGTATATATTAACTCTTTAATCCCTGTGTTCTACACAGACCAACATTGTTGTTGTATTTATTGTTGTTTGAAAACAGTCCCTGAAACATACCCTATATTCAAATAGAAATTTGGAATAATAAATTAAGGCTTATTTGCTCGCGCCGCTGAGAAAATGCTAATTGCCTATCAAACTTAACTTTTTTATTTTATTTTAGCACCGCATCTTATTACCTGTTCAGATTATACGCATAAGTATTATTTAAGCCAATGAGTTATGGATGAGGAAGTGTACCCACATTTGCGTGGATGAAGAGTGGAAAATCATTTTAAGAAAAACTTTGTAAACCCGACTGGGATTCGAGCCACGATATCCCTATCATTGGCAGCCTAGTGACGTCTTATACCATGCGGTCACCTAGGCGTCTATAAATCAACTTAAATGACAGTAAGCTCATATAATACATAAGGCCTAATTAATTAATACAAAATAAATCTGAATTTTTCTACCCACATCGGTGGCCCCATGGAAATAGATTTCAAGCTCACACATCTAGGTCCAGCTTCCCCGTTAAGAGGAGGTCAAGATTCAAATCCCAGTGGGGTTTAGTGAAGGTGTATCCTTTTACTAACTGGTTTTATACTCTCTCGCTATGCAAATGCGTGAACATTTTCTCTGAATTCTACCTTAATCATATCCATCTCGCTGGTGTAATTAAATATGTTTCGTCCGGATTGGTAGCAAGACACGGTAAAATAAAAATGGTTTAGTGTTTGACTGGAATGAAATAATCAGACATTATTGTAATCAACTAATAATAAATCATAGGCCTATAGGTATTATTTTTATATACTGTAATAACCTCTTTCTTTTACCGTACTTTGTCTCTGTATAAAGTACTAATTTATCTAATCTAAAGTGTCTAAAAAAAACTAAAAGCCAAAGCTGTTGTGTTTTTGTTCCTTTTTGTTAAGTTTATCACGGCCGTTATCCCAACTTTACAATGGCTGTAGTAATTTAATCTAAATATTGATAAGCTTTCCTCACACGCCATTAAACTCTAACCTTTTAAACGATTTTAATTTCAATCTGTATGATGTTTTTTGTGCGTGACTTATAGCTGGAAGAATTTCTTCTCGGTATAGAAACGTATTCAGAATTACTATAATAAAATTGTATTTTATAATTATCTCCTTAATTCACGTGACCGCAAAACTTAGTCAGTGTTGAGTCTGCCCCGAATTTTATTCCTGACAAAGCCCCCCCTCCCCCCTTTTTTTAATGGGGAATTATCCTTTCTCAATTATGAATAAAATCTATGGCTGCTGGCCTGGGTATTGGGTGGATTCTAGAATTAAGGTAATCCGAAAGTCACTTACTGATATAATCAAATATTTTATAAAGTTAACTTGGAATAAGTAGCATCTAATAATATAAAATAAGCTTGTTGGGTATTTTCGGGGTTTTTGCCATTCAATAATACAAATATTTATAATCCAATCTTGGTTTTATAATCAACATTCCATTTCCATAAATAACGTATCGCCGCTTCTACTATGAAATAGTAGAAGTGACATACTTTTACAAACATAACTAAAAAAGGATGGGAAGGATTAAGCATAAGATAGATATGTAATTTTAACAAAACAATTTATTTAGATTTAAAGACAGACAAAGGTAGTACAATAGGTTATAAGAGAACACATACAAACGTTCCATTGATTATAGATAGAATAGGACCCGTTAGTTAAATTAAGGTGGCTCGAACTGGGTGCATCAGGTGAAAAGCACCTAGGATTGACCTGTTGCCATGACAAGAAAGTCGAATGTGAATATAAGAAAATATGTTACTTTTCAAACTAGAACAAACTCACATACTTTAACGAAAGAGCGTCTGCCTCCTAAAAATGGCAATTTAAATTAGATGCAGTTAGTTATTGAATGAAAGGATTCGATAAATAAATTTACTCCAGATTGATGGCTGTTAGACTTTTATCTGCAAATCCTATAAAATAATAATAGTTGACAATACTTAACTCTAGAAAGTCCTAGTTTAAGGAGTTACAAGATAGGTAGTTAAATGAGCTACCTAGCATGAGTTAACTCCATAGTGAGTTACTAAACACAAAAATTAAGCTCGTAGAAGAGGAACTATCAGTTTACAAATAGTAAATGGCGAGCTATCAGGGATCTAGGCTATTAAGATACTATTCCTTATTAGTACCGTTTGGATATTCAATAGTTTATTTATACTTCCAACCATTTTAGGGCACACTATAACTAGTATAACTAGTGCAAACCATTAACATATTCACTAATACAAACGGCATCTGAAGGGGGTCGGAGACAATACACTACACCCCGCGGGCCACTACCATGTACTAGTAGCGATCCCACAGGTTGTGCACCGTAAAAAAGGTACACTATTAGAAATATTAGAGACTGTTATCAGTCACAGACCTAGCTAGGTCAAAGCGTTAGATAACCTGATATCCAACATTATGTGATCCTAAGCATTAAATTAGCTGAAGCATGGCCTTACAGCTTACGGTGTCAAGACATTTCTCTAGTATTGAACTTTATGTCTTATGGATATAGAAAAAGAAGTAAGAAACACTGACATACAAAACCATGTCTTGTGGACCTAGATAAATAGAGTATAATGCCCATCATTCAAAATTATGTCTTAAAGGTATAGAAAAACAAGTCATAAACCCTGAAATTCAAAAATATGTCATATGAACATAGTAAAATAGACCACTAACTCTAGCATTCAATACTAAGCCTTATGGGCATATACAAACAAGTCATAAACTCTGACATACAAAACTATGTCATGTGGACATAGTAAAAAAGAGCACTAAGACTCTTACGAAGATTCTAACATTCAAATATTTATGGTCTCAGACGTGGCTTCATCTGCGGTGAGGAGGAGAGACAGCCACCTCACACATCGTGATCACCAGTTGCTTTGTCCGCCAATGTAGGTTTACGTCCAAGTTGTTCCTCCGTTGAATCGATACAATAGAATATAAATGTGAAGCGAGGGATGGCTGTTTTATACAAAATAGACTGACGTATTCAGGAAGAGACTTTTACAAGGGAAGAATGGAGTGGTAATTTTCTAAAAAATGAGCCAAGCGACATATAGTGCTAGCGCCCGGCCACTGAATATACCACAAGAAAGCCCGTCCTCACTTATTCAACGTCCGACTCGGGTGCAAGATGTTCGTTTGTTATAGCTCGTCTAAGTCGTGTCGAGCCGTCAGCTGAGGCATTTTCCTCAAGTATGGACTTTTCCAGCAGTATGATGTCAAAGTGAGTTCATATCTGCCACACATTATTAGAATTTATTAGTTCTTGTATTTAAAGTGATAATCACGTATATTAGGTATTTTGAGTGTACGTGCTAACGTGCCGTTAGCATGTTACAATGATCTGGAAAGATTTTAAGCCATCCCAGCTAAAGTTTTTGTAAGAGTGTAAATAATGTTTAATTTCCTTAAAACTGAGTCCGATACACACTAAGAAAGTTGGCTTCACGTCAGCGAGTTCGATTAACGTGATTGGCTCCAAGCTGAATTTTACACCATTTGGTTTCCCACGTGTATATTTTGGACTAGTTCGTTTTAAGGGGTTGATAGATTTTTCCTGACATCAAAGCCTAAAAGGTATTTACGAAGGCTTCTAAAGATTTTTGCTAAATCATTAAGTACCACTACTTGTTCTCGTCCGTAGTCATAATCGTGTATGTATAGTAATTTAGTCTTTAATTGTTATTTCACTGGCGTGGGGGTTTTAGAACCCTAGACCTCATTTATAACTAGCTCCAAGTCATTCGTGATCCATCTGCTTTCCCAAAAGTAAATACTACATTTTTACCTCCCATTGAGGATTCAACAAATGTATCTTAAATATTGTCGAGCCAACGTCTGAAGCACCACCACCACTCATCAATATTAAATATGTCCAAAAGATGAAATTAAATTATTACTTCTTCTATTCGCATTTATGGACTCACGGACCAAACGTAAAGCTTGTTTAGTCTGGTTTGACAGTGACGGGGAGGTAAGGACTAGAATCTCCGCCTGCCGGGTGTACTGATGTATTTTTTCCTAAATGGTTTCACACTCTCCCTTCACGAAAAAAAAAATACATTACCAATGTTGACCTTGGTGGTCTTGGGGTAATGTTCTCGCCTTAGGACCCAATATTCTTGGGTTCAAACCCAGCCGAGGTCAACAGATCTTTCGTGAGCGATAAAAATCCGTTGCACAACTTCTCTCAGAGGGGAAGTAAAGCCTCTCTTCGTTCAAGTTGAACAGACTGGCTGACAAACAGCATCTTTGCCTTATTCCTCTTCCTATCTGTTCTCTGTTGGTCTCTCTATCATTCAGCCTCATCTTCACTTGTTGTCCCAAGTATAGGTTTGCAATCTGTCCCACCAGTTGATGCCAATACTGTAAATAAATAAATAAAAATAAAACACATTACTTTAAATAATATCCACTCTCTCCCTACACCATTAGACGAAATTAAATATGAATACTAAGTAAGACACATTGAAAAAAAATGACTTCCTAAGCAATCGTAAATTAATGTTTCGTTTGAGATCACCCCTAGCTTACAGCCCTGGCTTAACACGGCGGTACACTGATAAGTTTACCGCCCTCGGCAAGCAACTCCCTAGCCTCCCAGCACCCAACTCCCCTCTCCCCTTTAATATACATACTCAGCATGCCAGCGAGTGAGAGAGAGGTCACATCCCGCCCTTGCTAGACAGACAATACCCCGTGCGTAATACCAGGACAAATATTTGCTCGGAGCTACACAACATCCCATGGCCTTCTCTTCCCTCGCAAACAATACCACACCACCACCCCTTTACTCTTCTGCCTTGGTCCGTGTGTGTGAAACTTTATAGATATTCAAATAAATACTTCACACTTTAACCTCCACTTGATTAAAGATTTAGCAAAAAACAATAAAATAGAATATATAAACGAACTAGGGTTTTTGTGTCTAGATCATGTAAACAAATGTTTTTTACCTCCTAGCAAAGGTTTCGTTTTAGAAAATGTTTATTTTAAGCGAATTGAATTTGGCATCTGAATGTTTTCACCCTTTTTCTATCTTCCTGGAAATTGTTGCAGCCTAATATGGGAGAGGGATAAATTAAAACGAGAATGTCGACCTCTCTAGATTTTAATTTCAGGGTGGATTAAATCGTTCCCTTGTGTGTTGCTATCATGTTGAAATTCACTCAAGTTGGAGTTTAATCATGGGATATTTTTTTCTATCCTTTCTAATTTATGTGTCTTGTAGTTTAAGTAATAAGTGTACTACATTGGGGGAGTATATCATTCATAAAAAAAAACTGGCTTCATATTTGTGTAGACATCATAGTTATAACTAAAGTTAAATTAATTAATTACATTGTGAAAAGCTTTCGTTTGTAAGTTTATGCATTGCAGCTTTTCATCAACAAAGTTATATGAGCATTAGTGAATTTTCCATTTAAACATTTCTCTAAGTAAATTTACCGTAGACAGCCACTTAATAAATAATTTAATGACTAAACCACAAATGTTGTTTGTTGTGGAAAAAGTTACGCTTTAACGGTCTGTTTAAGAAACAAAACTTAATTCCCATTATGTCTTGGATTTTGTAAATTCATAATAAAAATAGAATATGCATAATTGTTTTAAATAGCACTGCAAATGGTGACGGGCCAAAAGACTAAAGTCCTTTCACAAGAAGAATTTATAAATAAGTTCACATCCTTTAAATACATTTCTTATACACCACTACTGACTATATATATACACTTACCATAATATCAGCTTGTGTGAACGAAATTTTGTTGACATGTGCGAAACTTACGTTGACTCATGTCATTCTACAATATCACGGTGGCGTGATCAGTAGAGGGAATAGACGCTTCAAGTTAACCAACTGCTCGTGGGGAAAGAATACTCTTAACGCGCAGGCGCGCTAAGGCCCCCGCTACTTTCTGCTGTTCGAACTTAAAGATCGAGCGAGGCACAGCGTGATTTTATCTTTCCTTTCAACAAGAAGGGTTGATACGTCCAGGAAGTAAGAATATCATTTCTCCTTCATTTCCCCTCCTTGATAAGTCATTATAATTGTATGTGTTCTGAACTAAGGCCGCAGAAGTCCCTGTTGCTAGAACCAAACGATCGTGACCAGTGATATCGGCGTGGTTGGATAAGTAATAATCTAGATCAGTGGTTCTCAAACTTTTTTTCTTCGCGTACCACTCATGTGTACTACGGATCAGTCCCGTACCATTGAACTATTAAAATTTCCATTAGGAAAATTGTAAAAAATTACAATGGTTTTTGAAAATATATTTTATTTATTTATAAAAAAAGCTACAATATTCTTAAAGTCTAAAAATTCAGTGATAAGGACAGTGCTGCATGCTTGAAAGAAGCGAGGAGATGTCGGGTTCAGTTGTACTTAATTTTAAGCGCAACTTTGGGTCAAGATTCAGTTTGTTGCGAGATTTATTTATCACTGTCACCAACCATAACAGAAAATACATTTTCTCAAAGATAGGTGGTTGAAAATGGAATTAGAAACAGCAATGCTTTTCTGAATAACGCTGGATATTCATTTCTAGCCTTTAGCTCAAATCCACCTAACTCTCTTTGGTAAATTCAATTTTCAAACCTCCAGTGCAAGATAGTTCTATCAAACACTCTTTTTCGTTGTTAGGGTTCCAGGAATGTTATCCAAAATGAATGGGGTTTCTTATCCAAAATAATTCAGGAAAGTCTTCAAATAGTCACAATTAATTTCCTCAACTCGAGGGGAAAATATTAGTATTGTCGTGTCTGCTTGCGTACCACCTTGAGAAGCTCTGCGTACCACCTTTGTAAATGTGGATTAAATATTTTATTCAAACGTCAGCACTTCGCCTGTAAATATAGTTTATATAAATTAAGGCGATTGGCCATTTTCATTTGGCGTGGAAATGCAGAGCCATAGGAACAAACGGTTATTTTCAAGAATTTTTATTGTTTTGCAATTTTCTTTTCAGAAACGGTTTGTTCAAGAATAGGAGCATGTTGCTTAAGTTATACTTCTTATATACACACCTTCTCTATAATTTTAACAGTGAGCAAATATCGATAAAATTGACATTTTTCAATAAAAAAACTGCCTTCTTCATAACAAAAAATAAGAAAATGTAACAATCAATAAACATATATACATTATCTTAGAAGGGGTGTTGAAAACATTAACATAAAAATTTCACTCCTTCTCAAAAAAACTGATATTTCCAAACGTAGGATTTTTCCGCAAGACCTGTCCGGTAGCTAGCGAGCACGAGCAAAGCGAGTGGGTCCTATAAAGCCACCCAACGTTTGCTCTTCCATACTTGCCGAGTCATGTAGATTAGGAAGCCGGCTTCGATGGCTTGCTGGTAGATCTGCTTTTTGTGATTAATAAAGTGCTTGTAGCAGTTAATCGTTCTGGAAAAGCCTCCAGCATTGATTGCTTTGTCGCGCACATCCAGTGGAGCAGGTGATACTTTCACAGTTCTCCCCAGGGAAGGGTGGAAGAATTCACACGTTATTGATCCATCCATCTCACGGTCGCACTTGCCCCGGTGATGGAATGGAGATGAGCATTAGCTACTCTCAGTCATTAGTACATGAAAGTTCTTTTCAAGTCTGCTACACTTTTCTATACACTTAGACCCTTATTAGCACACTTCATAATATTTTAACTAAGTCAACGTTAACGTTTTCGTTTGGTATGGATTCACTTTGAGCCGGGAGATTGGGAATAGAGTTCGATTCTTAGTGGGGTTAAATAATGGTGTCCTATTTCCACTGTCCACATATTTACATTAAGATGGAGATGTAGAGAACAAGAGAAAAAGCCATTATTTTGGTAGTTTTAATATCAAAAAATGTGTTGGCCAAAATAAACTAAATACTGCTTCAATACAAACACAGAGTTTAATTTTCTTCATATGTTGATTGATATCAATAAATTTCTCTCGTGAGAATGGCGGCGTTAATTGACTAACTTTAAATAAAGATAAAAGCTATCATTAAATTCCAGGACACCCTTAACGGATATTAAAGAAATGTTAAGGTTAACATGTGAAGAAATTTAAGCTTTATGTTTCTACTGTAGCAATATTGTACTCACTATAGTAAAAAAAGTTTTAGTAAAAACTACAAAAACCTTGGCTTTTCTTCGCGTTTCATACACTCCCACCTTAATAGGTAAAGATAGGGGGAAAAATAGAAAATAGAAAAAATGTATTAGCAGTTGAGTGGAGGGAACGTAGAAAACCATTAAGGATAAACCACCTCTAAACATCCGGTCGAGATTTGAACCTTTTACCTTTCTCTCAATGGAATACGAAACTAAACGAGATAAGCGCCTGTGACCGCATGCCCACGGTACACACGCTTCAATAATTGTAATTGTAAATAAGTTTAATTACTTTTCCCTGATTAAATTCCATAAGTAGCCTATCCATATCCACTTGCTAAAAGACGTTCTACACTCCACTAATGTGTCTTGTGACTGCCTACTAATCTTAAGTTTCTGGAACTTATCATCGGTAATGTCTTTACATGTTTTATTGAACATCCGTTCATTTGCTTTCATTAAATTTTGGATTAATGAATTTTATTCCTTTAAAAAAAACTTTCACAGTTAATTTAAATTCAATTTCATTTTGTTTTCTTTGAATAGATAATATAAGTCATCAGTAACTTACTCATGTTATAAATTGAGAATACAATATTTTTGAAAAACATAATAGTAATATTCTAAATCATGACTTATCGCGCAAAAAAACACACATAAAACATATCACTACTCTAACTTAATTGTTTTGTGAATGAATAGTATAAAACTTGAAAGGAACTAATAAATTAGTTTTTATACACCTGTGTTCTTAAGGGGATCTTACTAACATCTGAATATTTACCAAGCGATCCGGATACGTTCGTTGATTACTCTTTAAAAAAATTCAACTATACCATATTTTTAAAAATAACTGCGCTCATGCCAAAAAAAATTATTTAAAGGGATTCTAATTTTTTTTACCAACAATAAAAATGTCTTTAATAAATGTGTAAAACTTCCAGCAAACTCATTTGATGTCTATATTTTAAGGATGATTCATCCTAACATTGTTGTATTATTTTAATTGTAGCGTTTAGTACCATGATTATATATAATGAGGGAGATATTTAGAGGAAGCGCACCCACATTAGTGTGGAGAGGGTCTAGGAAAACCTTGAAGTGGAAAAAGACCCCAAACAGCGCACACAGCCGAGGTCTGGAAATCTAGGTTATCGTAAGACTTCACCAAATGATGGTTGGTGTTTGATGTGTACTATCTATACCTATGAAATAATAATTGTGTAACTATGGTAAAATGCTATCAATAATGACAACCAAAATATTTGTATTCTCTAAAAGTGCTTCCATACCACAATCGTACTATAACTTAAATAGGTATGTAAATAGTGTAGGCCGGGTGTAAAAAAAATTGACAACAAACTACATATAGTCAAACGTACGTACATTTAGAATGACGTAAATGAATACTTTATTAATCTTGACCGCGGTAAAGTCGATCCTTCTACAAATATTATTCATAAGCTCTCGTTCCTTCCTGCCCTGAGTCAGAAAACGTCTGGACCGAAAGGCAGCTGGCAACCAGACAAGAGTGAAAGGATTGGCAGGAAGAGGGGAGGAGGAGGAGGAGGTTGTGGAAAACCTGACTGGAATCGAAGCCGCGCCCTGCGGTCGAAGTGTCGAGCTGAGCCGGACCCAGGCAGGAGATGAAGAAGGAATGTTAGCGGCAGGTGCTAGTGAGAGGGACTGAGTGCATCAAAACCACAAGGTACGAATCGACCGGTAGAACCAGGTCTGAGGGGAGAAAAAAAATTAAAGAAAGGGAAGACTGCGGGCAACAGATCCGCGCTCGGCAACAATGCGTCGGCAGGTATAGCAGATCAAATCTTCGAGTCTCTCTGATGCCCCATTCTCACTGGCAATGTTTTCGTAGTTAACTCAGTAGAGAAACTTGTACTAAAATAAGGTTAGAAACTATCATGAGAACCCACCTCGGTGGTTGAATTGTCTGATATATCATTCTCGTAATAAACTGGACTGCCAATGAAGGGGAGATCCGTGTTCGAATCCCGATCAGGTGCCTCTCGTGACGTTAGCATTTCCTAAATTATTTTCAACTTTTTCTCCATGAAAAAGTGGGTACGTTTCCTTTAAATTCTGTCTTCCTAATCACTAACCTACAAGCGTAGTTAAAAAAAATCTACGTATAGTCTGAACGAATAGTAAAACGCGGCCGGGGGTGGGGGAGATCACGAAATAAGCAGTGAACTAGCTACTACGAAACAAATCACGTGAACTTACACCGTCATTATTTTGATCCGCATCTAGTGATAAGTTAATAAAACTAAAAAATAAAACCATTTTCAAATATTATTTTTTGTGTGTGTGTGTGTATGTATATATATATATATATATATACATATATATATATACACACATATATACATATACATACAATTAAAGCTTAATGTATTTAATGATATAATATTGTATACTTTTTACTACTATGGTTTTGTCTATAAAAGTAAATTTAATTAAAACCACTTCCCTCAAACTAGTTTTCAAAATAAAGATATTATATTGTATTGATTATATTTGAACGCCGGGGGAAATCTTTGCTCAACTTTCTAATGCAAGACAACTTGCATTTATCCTGCGCATGTATCTGTATTTTAATATATCTCTGAAAACTATGACATGCATCTACCGAATTGCGTGAATATTTTATGAAAGTTACTTGTTTTTCTATTAACCACCATGATTGTTGAATGTTGATTGATATCAAGGTAATAGTTGACTTGTGATAGAATTCAGTAAATCAAATTTCAGATACTTTTCATTTTATGTACGGAGTCTTACTTCACATGCTCATATATGTCACTACTGGTGTAATATATATGATAAAGGTTGAGTTTAGAGAAACCATATCCCCATTTGTGTAGACTGTTGATGAAGAATACAAAATCATTCAGGAATTAACACCCTGATTACATCCAGCAGGAGATCGAACTAAAACCTTCCCAACATCAGCAACTAGGACTAGTTGAGCTTGAAATTTATTTCGCCAGCCCACCGATGTGGGTGGAACCGTTTTACACAAAACAAAATTAATGGATTCTATTTTCCTATCACTTAGGAAACAGGACTAATGTGACTGCTATGGCAGTCTATTCTCTTGTACATGAGTTTATAACCCTCCTCTCCCGCACCTCTTTATAACTAAAAAAAACTAAGTGAACTATAATTACAGGTGTTTAGCTTGTGTATAGTGCCAAATAAAAATAACACAAAAATGTTAGAAAAAAAGAGTTGTATGACCGCACCACAATGCGGCTATTTGTCTTTTGTGTTTTTGTTTAGCACTTAAAAACATTTTATTGCTAGAACAAAATAGTCTCATAATTCAAATATTTTACTGTAAATAATAAACAAGACGTTATTATGAATTAAAGTTTAGAATATAATTTTAAATTGAAACATTGAATCAAACTTGAATCCCAACTTGAATCTTTTTACCCTAAAATCTTTATCCGAGGCTTAGTTGAATAATTGATGTAAAGAGGTGTAAAATGTAAAGGCAAAATGGCCAAAGATTGTAAAAAAAAGGTAAATATAGGTCTAATCAAAATTACAATACGACCAAAAGGGCAAAACTAGAAAAAATATCTTAAAAGGAGAAAAATGTTGAAAAGAGCAAAATGGCCACAATAGTGCAAAAATGGTATATTGGGAAAAAGGGGTAAAAATGGAAAAAGTAAAACTAATAAATATAAAAAGTGTATAAAGAATAAAAGGGGTAAAATAAATAAAAATGGTAAAAGATTAAAAAGCAGCAAAATGGCCAAATAGGTTAAAAGGGTAAAAATGGTAAAAAATTGTAAGGAGGGTAAAATTGGTTAAAAGGGTAACAATAATAAGGGATTAAAGGCTCAAAATATATAAAAATGGTGAAATGGTTAAGATAGATAAGAAGGGTAAACGGGTAGAAAAAGGAAAACCAGATTGATTTTACAAAAAAAAAGATAAAAAGAATAAAGGGTTAAAGGGTTAAAAAAATTAAAAAGTGTGAAATGGGTAAAATAGGTAAGCAGGTTAAACAGTATAGAAAAAGATAAATGGGGTGAATGCAGTTGAAAAGCTAAATTTATTTTAATTGGATTTAATTATTACAGCCCATTAGCAACAAATTATTTAGGCTATGACACTGTATTTTCATTTTTACACCAAGAGGCAAGAGTTCAAAATATTGTGTTAGATAAGTTATAACTTAATTTTCAACAGAAATGTCAGTTTTTAAAACATGTTCAGACGACTTCTCTATTTTGACATTATTAGGCCTACTTTTGCTTTTATATCACGGTTTAAAACAATAAAAGATTAATATTTAAACATAATTTAAGACTTGGTTACTATTCCCTGTGGTTTATTTTATATAGTAAAAATAACATAGCTGCTTTATAGATTCCCCGTGCGAAGAACGGGCACACTCGCTAGTAAATAAATAAAACCAATGCTGTACTTTGAATATTGGGACTAAGCTAATTTAATTATATTTTCAACATAGTGATTAAAAGTGTGCCGATAAACTTGTTAAATAAACGGGTATTGCATCGGCAGGGACAATTTATAAATACGGAGATATTTATGAACAAAATTGAAACCTCTTATTTTGTTTAAGATTATATTTAATTGAACAAAGTAAGATGTTCCTATTTTGTTTTGTCCATAATTATCTTTATATTTATAGATTGCCTCTGCAGATGTGATACCCGTTTATTTAGCTAATGTACCGGCATACTAATCGTTACACCATCCTCGGCCTGTTTTAGGTTAAGTAGCGTGCTAAATTTCTACGTTACTTTAAGCATGAAAATTCAAATAAGTCTCTATATTAATTTTTTTCCAAAATATGTGATTTTTGGAGTATTTAGCTTACATTTTCTCAACACATGACTTACAAACTATCTAAATATTTGAACCCACACTTAACACCAACCACTCTATCTTAACATTGAAAATTGTATTATATGTATAGTAGGAAGCTAAACACATTCAAATTTTCGACGACCTCCTGAATCAAAAGGGATTCCCAAGTAAAATGTTATCACTGTTGACCGTAAAAAGTTTGTATTTTCTAAAAAAAAGTCCGTCCTATAAAATATAGATGGACTGTTGCTAGCCCCGTACATACTGAAGGCAGGTTTTAAAATAATATTTATAAAATCGAAATTTTAAAGCGTCTGTATCCACTTCAGTGGTCGAATGGTCCAAGGTGTCACTCTCAATTAACTAGACTGAGGGGTTACATCCCGGTCTGGTGCACTGAGGGTTATTTTCCCTAAATGGTTTTCCACCCTCCCTCATGACAATACTGGTACATTTCCTCTAAATTCAACCTTCCTAATCCTTAGAACACTAGAGTATTAAGTACATAGGTAGGTGTACAAGCCGAACGGTTGGTGAGACGCGATGCATATAAAAAAGGGTTTGTGTCGCGCCCCACATATTGGAGACCGCCAGCTCGCATACCTAGCCTCAGCTAAACTGGTCGGACTAGCACCTGCTCCCTTGTGAAGGCCACTGGAACTCGTCCATCCATATACATCCCCCCTCTCACTCTAATCCATCTCTCTCTCTGTCTCTCTCATTTGTTGTTCCTGGGAGGCTGAGCTTGGAGCCGCGTGTAGAACACAAGGCGCTAACACGAGGATTTCTAGCGTACGAGTGTTTACGAGAGGAAAAGAGAGAGGGATGGATAAAGACAGGCAGATAGCCTACGTCACTTCCACGCGCGGCGCGTGTGGCTCTTGCTTTGGTCTGGGAGTATATAGATAGATAGATACAGATACTACTCGCTATACAAACAGAATTAATGTATTTGTTATGTTATTTTTAAAGTTTAATTAGCTTTTTTAAATCATGTTTTATCGTTTATTGATTAATATCAGTCTTTAAAACGTGTCGTCCATATCAAATTTATTGGAAACTGGTTTTTATATTTTGCATTGGATTTTTTTTATCAATAGGTTTTTTTTTTACAGTGGGCATGGTTAAGTCGTTAGAGAAGTTGGCTCAGGCTTTCGTTCCCAAGGAGATAGATTCTTGGTATGTACTGTAATAGGTTCCTACAAGTGTCGGTGGTACCTTATTTGTGTATGAAGGGAGGGAAATCAGTAAAAAAAGAGGGGTTGAGGGGTTTGGTCTCTAAGACCAAAGAAGGGTCCGGGGACCCTTTACAGGAAGGATTTTATAATTCCTCTAAAAGCTATTTGGATGTTGACGCAAGGCCATCTTTCAGTTTCAAAAAATTGAATAGAAGAGAGTAAATAAACTATAGTGGGCACATTTACTCTAGGGGAGCAGTGACACCCCCTTCCCCTCCCCCAAGTTCAGACACCTGGTTCCTTCTATCAGGACTACACACATATTAACATTTCTGGCACTACAGTTGGTTTATGACATACATTAAGTGTTCTGGTTTAAATTAGTTTATTGTGTGCTGATGTTGTCATTTCTTACTATTCTTACTTTCTCATACAAAGGAAATATTGTAATCGTGGACATGTTCAACATATAGATTATGATGGGTCATGAAGTTTTATACGCCTCCAAACTAAAAAAAACTAAGTCTAACATAATATTATGTTTATCTGTCTGTATTAGTGGTGGTTTGATGGATTGTTTCATACTTGATTTATAGAGGTCTTATAATCATACTTCAAGGTGAGATTGTGATTTTAATTCTAGCTCTAAAATTAAGGATATAATTTGCTAATCAATGATGGTTTTAATTCAAAATTGATCAAAAATGATTCCACTCATTTCTTTTCAAACATAATATCTGGGGGTAATTTTTAAATGGTAAATAGCATTGTGTACCTATTTGAGACTCGTAGGAAAATTAATATGAGGCTAGTTCACTAATAACCGATATTTGAACATTTTGTCCCAAACTATAATCGACTATATACGAGAATATGTACGATTATCTCTTATATTTTGTTTATATTGTGTAATTATGATGTTAAACATTCATCTTATAAATGCAAATATTACATCAGCACACTCAGCTATATATACCAAATGTTTAACAATTGGATAAAAGAGCGAATCTGTGAACGAATAACAAATATTTCCGTCAGCATCACCCTAAATTGAACCATGGTGCCCTTGACTTTTTTTTGGCAACACATCCTACTACCCGTTCGTATTATACGCTCCTTGACTTGTTAATCATCACTTTAACCACTTAGCCACACGGACGGGACTATGCAAATTTCCAAACTGCTCTTTAAATCCAATATAAATGATAGTAATACAACTTTAATAAATGGCTTTTCTTGAGTTTTTATAAACGGGTCTATAATTAAAGAACAAGTTATTTTGTGCCCTAGTTTTAAAATGAGGACAACTATTAATATTTGTGCCATCGAACTACATTTTTTGTTGAAGCCTCCAGTTAATACTACTTTCAAACCTCACTCAGACGTGTATATTGTATAAGTTTTATTAAATAAAACCAATTATTGGCCTCTGATAGTGATGAAACCAACGTACATAGAAGAGCATAGCCCGATTTTGCTAGGAAGAAAGGTAACTGGTAGTTACTAAAGTTATTAAAACAATTTTAATATATTTATACCCGCTTCGGTGGCCGCGTGGTATAACGCTCTAATCTCGTGTTGTACTAAACTGCTGAAGAGGGGGAGATCAGGGTTCGATCCTGGTCGGGTGCACTGAGAGGGGTTTTCCTAAATGTTTTTCCACTCTCCCTCCACGCAAATGTGGGTTCATTTCCTCTAAATTAAGTCCTCCTTATCCCTAGCCCATTATTGTAATTAGTACAGAGGCGTATAACCTGAACGGGTAGTAAGACGTGGTGCTAAATATATATATATATATATATTTATACATCATGTCATGTTTGTTTCAGCTGTCATTTTGATCGATATTATCAATACCTGTAAAATAACAAAAATAATAGCATAAAATACTATCAATGTTGGTCACAAGGAAACATGTTTGAATTTTCCAAATTGTTCTTCCAACGAAAATCAAGGTATAGGTTTAGCTGATCGTTTTCATAAACCCTGAAATATCATTAAATTAGTGTCATAAAACTTTTATATACTAAAATAGCGTCAGAATTTAAAGAATCTTAGGTTTATTGGCAGCTAAGAATGCAGACTTTTTTAAGTTCGAAATATATCTCAACAACACCTGCCGAGATACAAGTCCTTGACCTTCTTGAAGGAGCAATTGTGTACACAACACGCAAAACGGAAAGAGCGCTTACCATCTACCAGTGGTTGAGAAGCGATGGTGGCTGACATATGTCTAAGAGACCCAGGTTGTATCACAGACTGTGTTTAAATTAATTTAATATATTTTATTGTAGCCTAACATTTGAATGTACCAGTATTCTACAAATGAGGATGGTTCAGAAAATAGGTAGCTTCCGGCAGGATATAAAATACAAGAAGTACGACCAAAATAAATTACATAAAAAAATATCTACACATATAAATAATTACCTATCCAAGTAGTTGCCACCTGAATTGAGGAATTTGTCAAATCGGGGAGCGAGCTTTTGAATGCTATTAGTATAATTATTGCAAATGTAATTTTATCCAAACTAACGCTGCCTTGATTAATTTTGGGAATATTTAGCATCCAAAGCCTAACCCTCAGAGTAGGCCGTTACAGTCTAATATTCATAGGAAAAGCATTATCTAACGGCTAAAAAAAGTTCACTAGATATTCTTTCATTTATCTGTGTGTCAGATCATGTAATCTGCAGCTGGATTGTGTAGTGTTAAATGTTGATGTAGAAGATTAAGATAGTTTATAAGTCACGTGATAATAAAATGTGTTTGTATGTACAGGATGTACTGTAACATGTGGGACTTGCTTTAGTGGTGGACAGGAGACACAAAAAACAATGAAAATTTCATGTAAACATTTGTCCCATTTGACCTTGTTTCCAAGGTAAAGTAATGTGTGTACTACACTGATGTGTAGCTGCTTAACAGTATAATAAATGCTTAAGATGAACACCCTCGGCTTTAATTCTAGCCTGCAATAGCCGTATTGTAGAATGTCACACGCTTTCAATACCGGGTATTTGAAATAACCAGGAATAACCCATAGAACATAATATGTATGTACAAATATATTTTAGTATATTAATAATAATAATTATTATCTAGTCAACAGGTCGAGATATATTGAGTATTGTATATAACACGTTTAGTGGAATCACTTGGCTGTAACTGGGAAACAAGGTCAAATGGACGTATTTTCGTGTTAAGGTGATTGGCCCTTTTCATTTGGCGTGGAAATGCAGAGTCGTGGGAACAAGCGGCTATCTTAAAGAATTCTAATTACTATGGAATTTTCTTTTCGGAAACGGTTTGTTCAAGAATAGAAGCGTGTTGATTTAAGTTATACTTCCTATATACACACCTCCTCTATAATTTTAACAGTAATTAAATATCGATAATTTTGACATTTTTAATAGAAAACTGCCGGCTGCATAACAAAAAAAAAATAAGAAAATGTAACAACTAATAAACATTGATACATTATCTTAGAAGAGGTGTTGAAAATATTACTATAAACATTTCACTCGTTCTCGAGAAAACTGATATTTCCAAACGTATGATTTTTTTCCGCAAGACCTGTCCGGTAGCTAGCGCCATCTACGGTTTCCATGATTCATCTGTTCTTGTTGGTGCTGAAGGATAATTTGGTCGGTTGTGAAGCCACGCCACGCCTTTCACCCTCCCACCCACCATCCCACAAAATAGGTTTTAGACTTGCACTCGACAGGGCTAAGGGCCTTAACTGTTAAAATTGTTTTTGTGTCTCCTGTTCACCACTGATGTGGGTCTCACATGTTACGGTACACCCTATATATATATA
>CABFWO010000162.1:66868-115687 GCA_902155825.1 Timema genevievae | reverse complement strand
ATATATATATATATATATATATAAAATATGGATTGATTAATATATAGAGATAAATTTATATTATTTAGAAACGTTTAACTTATTATTACTATTACTATTTATAAATAAGTAAAGTTTAATCAAACATATCAAAATAGTAATAAAAGGCATGTGTTTGTTTTTCCGTCCTCGGTATATTACTATCCTTCCTTGCTATCCGCATTAAACCATACTGATGAGGTTAGGATGAGTAAATTAGATTTTAAAATAAGTGTATCTTTACTTGCAGTAAAGTGGTAAAACCATTGGGGGGGGACCAACACTCCCGGCTGAGACTTGATCCAACGACCTTCCCATCACCAGCAAACCAAACAAGCGAGAATGTTGCCTTGTCCACGTGCCCACCAGTGAGTGTTTTGTGTTTGTATCGTCGGGCATAGTACACACTTAATTTGTGTATTTCTGGGTTTATATTTGTTGTGTACTGAGGAAGAATAAATATTTTCTTTAGTATTGAATTTAAAAAAATACCCATGTGTTTTTATGCTTTTTAAGCTTCCTTATTATCGTAAGCAGTTTCCAGCCACTGGTCGGGTCTTTTTGGAACATAAGCCTCTCCAATTTTTTCATTTCTCCCCAACACCTCTCCTCCTCCACCATGACCCATTTCTCTCCTCTCTCCTTCACACTCCTCTGTACTCCCTCAAGCCACCTGTCCCTTGGTCTTCTTAATGTCCTCTTGCCCTCCAATTCAATATTCTATGTCTTATTTGGTATCCTCTCCTTGACCATTCCAGCATTTTAATCAAAACATTGAAATCGATTATGCTAGTTATTAAATTACATTCTTTTTACTTTGTTTATGGGAACATATAAAATCAATTATTTTAGAAAAGGTGAAGTTTCATAGATTTTCCAAACAAATATTTCATGATTAAAGATTCGTTCTTTACCATGTAATTTAATACAATTTTAATTATGAAACATATAAATAGGAATTTATGAATTAACTTAATCGAATTTCGGTGAAAGAATGTTTTTAACTTTCAAGTGTTCTCACTAATAGAATGCATGCGATTGTCAATAAGCAAAGCTAACAATGCTTCCTGACCGATCTTTGAAACTTAAATGCTCACAAACTGTCGGCCATTGTATTTTCTCCACGGGTTCTAAAAACAATATGGTGGGTGTTTTGACATTATGTTTGACAAAATAATTGAAGGACAATAAATTGGTAGCAAAGAAACAGTGGAAACAAAAATGACAAATAAATAATCTTCCAAAATAGGCTTCGTAATCAAAACAACCAGGCCAACGTGCTGCGATTTAAGAATAAAATCAATAGGTCTTACGTTAAGAAAGAAAAAAAAAATGATGGAATAGTAATATAAGTGGTTTGAACAAACGAGTGACATTTAAATTAATGTTATTTTCGCTCCAACCAATGTTTGTCGAAGGGGACATTGAAATGTTCTCTTTACACGCTGCCAATTACTATTCTAAATGTGATGTGGTTGGAAAAAGAAAACACGTGGCATACATTGTATATACACACACACACACACACACACACACACACACACACACACACACATATATATATATATATATATATATATATATATGTATATATATATATATATATATATATATATATATGTATGTGTGTGTGTGTGTGTGTGTATCTTTGAAGGGCATACAAACAAATGAGAGATTGTGAAAAAATTCTCTTGGTATAAAATTGGTATAAAATAATATTGTTATTTTAATTAAATTGAAAGAAGGAGTAAATGAGGAGGAATACTTAATAGTTATTGTTGAAAAAAATCATCTGGTATCTTAGCTCTATAGATGGTTCTTACTACTGATTAAAGAGTCCCAAACGCGATTCCCAGCGAGGCCAAAGGAATTATTTGTTAAAATTAGGCTTCTTTCCTACTAATGAATTGATGACCGAGACTGTATGTTCTAAATTTAAGTTGGTTTGTAAGTCGCATGCGAATATAATTAATTGCTTCAGAGCGTGAACTATATAAAAACATATATAAAAACATCAAAACAAAATGTTATTAATAATATTATTTTACAAAATATTTTAATAGTGTTAAAGGGGTCAGACTTATCATATTTTACTATAGTCGACTCTTAGCTCCAAGAGCTAGGAGTTTCATATCTGTATCGATTTAAAGAAAATATTTGTTGTTATTTCAAATTCATATTAATTTTGATGGTTAATTTGTGGGATTTGTTTAATTTAGACTACTGAGGGCATGTTCGATTTCGGGCTAGTGTTAAAACACACTGTCTTCGAAGGTCCGAGTATTTTTTATTCCTGATGAACCACTAATTAGTATGTAGTAAAGCAACACATAGCTACCCACATGGACTTATGTTGCTTAGTATATACCCCTGTTTCTACTTGACTTGGTGGTAACACTGAGGAGGTAAAAACATGGTCTCCTTGTTATAGGTCGAGAACAAACCTTATCAAAGTTCTATATTTACTGCCACATTTGAAAACGTCAGATTAATGAAGATACATTATATTCCCTTATTTAACTTGCTGCTATGTTTCCATAACATGATGCTCTCTATTAGAATTAAAAACAATCTTATCGAAGTTTTTTCCTTCAAAATGTAAAATATTTCAAGGTATGAGCTAGTACTGTGTCAATAAAAATTTTCCTAGATATCGTGTCTGTTTTTAATTAACAGGTTTTCACCCTGTAAATAATTTATATTCAAATAAAGTCAAAGACCAATGGTATTCAACCATTTTTTCTGTTCACGTAGCCCCAAATATAACTTATCTTAAGCTTCGTAACGCCAAAGTTTTTTTGTTAGCACCGCGTAATACTATCCGTTCGGGCTATACGCTTAAGTACTAATTACGCTAATGGATTAGGAATTGGGAAAGTTGAATTTTAGAGGAAGTGAACCCGCTTTTGCGTGAAAGGAGAGTAGAAACACATTTAGGGAAATCCACCCACAGTTAACCCGACCAAGATTCGAACCTTGATCTCCCCGTCATCGGCAGTCTGGATCAACACGAAACTAGGATGTTAGCTAGTTACGCCACTGAGGCGGGCCCCCCAAAGTTGTTGGTGCATAATACACGTTAAAAATACATATTCTTTAATCAACATCTAGGAGAAAAAAGTTGGAGAGAAAAAAAAATGGCGCTCGCAGATTTCATGTCTTTTCGCCCGAGTCTCTTGTTTTGTTCTTGATTATTCACTGTTTATCATGAAATAATATATTTAAATGGTATGTACCTCCTAAGATGTATTCACATACCTTAGATTAAATATAATTGATATAGACTATACCTTATTTCCAAGAACTACCTACGATGTATTTTTGAATAAGT
Organism: Timema genevievae; assembly: GCA_902155825.1. NCBI lineage: Eukaryota > Metazoa > Arthropoda > Insecta > Phasmatodea > Timematidae > Timema > Timema genevievae. The sequence continues at coordinate 112,338 of CABFWO010000162.1, read as the reverse complement.
GTTAGTACCCACTTCAGTGTTGGCATTGTCTAACGCGTTACTTGCAGTATACTAGACTGCCAATGACGGGAAGATTGAGGTTCGAATCTCAGTCAGTGTACTTAGGGTGGTTTTTCAAAAAATTATCATACACTCTATCTCCACGCAAATGCGGGTGCACTTCATCTAAATATAACCTTCCTCATCTGATCCGCCCAACCATTAGAGTAATTAGTAAAACTGCATAGGCGTATAAACTGAACAGGTATAAGACGCGGTGCTAAAAAAGAAGAAAGTGTAGCACTGCATCAACGGGGACGGGGAGATCGGGGTTTGAATGCTAGCCGAGTGTACTAAAAGTGTATCTTTGTAAAGGGTTTCCCAATCTACCACCTCCTCCCCCCATGACCATTTGAGTATATTTCCTCTTACATTCTACCTTACCTATTAAGATGGGGTGCTAGTGAGCGTGAGTTTAGGGAAGTATTTTTGCAGTTTTTATAGCATAAACATTTTTGGCCAAAATAAAAATCAAATTTTTCTTCTATAGAAACATATAGTTTAGTTTTCTGCACATGCTAATTTCAACAGTTCTTGAATATCTGTCAGATGTGTCCTGGAATTTAATGACAACTTTTTCTCTTCATTTAAAAAGTTTGTCACCAAATGCCACCATGCTCATGCCAGATATTCAAAAATTGTTGAGATTAAGCACGTGCAGAAAGCTAAACTCTATGTTTCTATAGAAGAAAAATTTGATTTATTTTGGCCAAAAAATGTTTATGCTATAAAAACTGCAAAATAAGCGCACTAAATTTCCGCTCACTAGCACCCCATCTTAATACGTAGATATATCTGAGGAGTAGTAAAAGGTGATGCATAAAAAAAGGTCAATATTAACAAACTTAATTACGGTATTAAATCACGACCTCGACGATAGGAATGTAGTAATTACATTATGTTAGTAATTAATTATTTTGGTTGTCAAATATATGTAAGTTGATTATAATATGTTGGATATAATATGTATTCATAATGTTTATAGTTAAAACCTATAGTACCTATATCCTTGACATAAAAAGTTGTATAATTAATAATAATGTAGTTTTACGTACTCCAGGCATAAAAGTTTAATTTAATAAATATGTGTGATAGTGTATATCAGATAGTAATGAAACAAAAAACGTTGCACTCGTTGTTTTAGCTTTTGACAAGATAAACAAAAATATATGGCTGCTTTTTGTATAGTGTTGTATTGCAAGCTTTTAAAACATATCTGACTATTGTAAAAGTTGCCAAATTTATTGAATATATTTTTATGACAAGTAAAGTATCCTAAAGCTAATGTAATTTTGACAGCTGAACACATTGCTTGGTGAATTACTACATGAAAGTAAAAAAAAAATATGCCAAATTTTTTTGATTAAGAGCTATCGAATCAACTATGGCTAGACTCACTTCAGGGGTCGAATGGTTTAGGGTGTCATACCCACAATAGACTGGACTGCCCAAGACGGGGACATCAAGGTTCAAATCCTGATCTGTTTTACTTATGATTGTTTTTCCTAAATGACTTTCATCTCTCCATCCACGCAAATGCGGATACACTTCCTATAATTGAACCCTTCCTAATACCAAACACATGAGCGTAGTTAGTAGACTACGTATGCGTGTAACGCAAACGGATGGCGAGAGGCAGTGACAAAAATATACAAAAATAAACTAGGGCTAGAAGAACCCCCTTAGTATTTATAAAAATCTATAAAAAAAACTCATGAAAAAATCTGTTTCCCTTATTCAAGCATTCTAAAAGAGTATATAAAACTTGGCGGGGGAAAAAGGTGGTCGAAGAAAAAGAAGAGAAATTCGTGCCAATAAATCTTCCTAATTGTTGTAGATGTGTAAGCAAGTTTGTGTGTGCGCCAAGCTTCGGGGGGATGTGGAAAGAAGTTGAAGGAAATTGTGTGATATTTGTATGTATCGGCTGGTTCCGCCCATTTCTCTGACGGCCTTGTGCCCAGCTCGATACCTCAGGTATGCACCTCAGGTAGGTAAGTTCCTCCCTCTCCCACCCAAGGCGCCACCTAGGTAGCACCTGTTCTCACGCCGGAACACTGGGGAGGGGGGAAATACGGTCAGGAAGACGTAGTAAAAAAACTATAAATAAAACGAAAGAGATTTTTTTTCATCCAATGCTTAAAATTGGATTAAATTTAAAGAAAGAAAGGTTCAGAGGAAGAGAGAGAGAGAAAAGGGATAGGTCTTTATTCATAGGAAAATACGTCTTCCGCCCTTTATTAAATACATAATAACTTAATAATTTCTCAAATTGTTATTTTAAGGAGTTCGGTTGTTTTGTGCCAACGTGTATGTTTAGAATTGTGAATAAACTTAATGCATTAAGACTTAATTAGTCAATGGGATAACTTTGTAAGTATTTTAGTAAACACTATTATTATAAATATAAAAATAATTTGTAATCAGAATATTTCAAAGAAACTATTAAACTTATTCGTGTTTGTAAGGTGGATATTTTATATTTAAAAATAATATTGGTTTTGTAGTTGATAAAATATTACAAACAAACCTAAGTTTACAATATTAAAGAGCCCAACTATCTTCATTACGGTAGGTTATTTTTCCTCCCCAGTCAAACCAAAAGTAATTTAAAATTAGATTATTTCCGTTCATGGCCTGGTTTGTGTAGTGTAATCTAATTCTATACGTGCCCCATGCTCTATTTAGTACAATGCACATGGGAAGCGGTTAATTAAATACTGGTTGAGGCATTGTATTCAACGTGTCATTAATGGAAATTAAAATGTGTATTTTCTTTGTTTTGTTATTTCTGTTAGCATTTTTTTTATTTGGAACGTGATTACAAATGAGATTTAACACATGAAACGTGCACCGAATAGTAGTTTCATTACAACAAATTGTATTAATTATTTTACATGAAATGTAAATTAGGTATACTTCAGCAAGGGTCCTAATCAATTATGTTTAAGTATTAAGTCAAATGCGTAGCATAAAATAAACTTTCTTATAAATACATTGAATATAACAACGTGCAAATGATTAAAAAGTGTGTTTTATGTGCTTTAAAGTCTAAAAAAATATTCGCGTAGAGCGTTCACTTCATTCATTCGGGCTATACAAATATTCAACAAAAATTGTTTAGGGATGAGGTAAGTTGTATTTAGATAAAATTTAGTCATATTTGAGCGGCGATAAATTAATAAACCATTTAGAATAAAACATTCTCAAAACACCTGATCTGCATTCGAACCCCGATCTTTCCGTAGTAGAGAAACTATTATATTTACGAGGGTGATGCCTTAAACCTTGCGACCATCGAAGAGGAAAAGTAAGTGTATAGTAATATAATTAATGTCATAGCCATATTGAAAGTAAACATATATTTGGTACGGTCTCGAGTTCGATCTCTGTATCAAGATATAATTTTAATTATACAGTTAAATAAATGATTATTAGGTCAATTTAAAGAAAATAAAAACAATACTACTAAAGTGACCTTTGGCATTTGGCGATTCAGTATTATTATAGCTAATAATAATGCCTACAAAAGGATTCAAAATATTAAAATATATTTCTATTAAATTTCAAGTACTTAAATTTATTTTAATTTAAAATAAATTTCAAATACTTAAATTTATTTTAATTTAAAAAAACATGAAATAAAGAACAACCAACCTGTAAATTAAAATAAGTTGGTTGATTTATTTTACCATATAGTAACAACAATAACAATAATGACCTTTATTTATCTGGCGAAGTTAAGGTAACATGTTACAAGAGTAAATGTATTTAAAATATATACATAGACTTCTTGAAAAGTACGGTTAACGTATAGACCCCCTACATATGATCAGGTTTTAGAGTAGATTCAAATTGCCTAAATTAACTTTAACTTCATGATTAATTTTTTTTCCTATGAGACATTCAAGATAATCTTGGGCATCCTCAAATATCCGAGAAGCTGTGGCAAAGCAAGCAAACAAAATTAACGAGTTTCAATAAATCAGAAAAATCAATTGATAAAATGTATGACAATAACTATGAACACCATCTTTGATTTAATCTAAGCACTCAATACAATTCTGTCTTTAGTTTTCAAAGTCTAGCCTGATTATCGGAGAGTTGGGGAAGGAAAAAAGTTGTGTTTAAGGGTGATTTAGTTTTATTAATTACATTATATGATTAAACTTTTATCTACACAATATATCTTTAATTTTATCTAATTAAATAAAAAATATCATAATAATTGGGATTCTAAAAGATAAAATAATTTTAAATTATCACCAAACGGTTAATATGATAAACTGGTATTAAAATGGGCTCTATAATTAACAAGATAAAAATATAGCAGCATGTAATAAATTACCTTGGTATGGTGATCATTAAATTATCCACAGTATACACTTACGCTATTCATCTTCAGATAGGACAACACTGTCAGCACAAATTGAAATAATACATTAATTAAATTTCAAACATTCATAAAATGTCAGTCAAGCTAATCAACATAGGTAAATTTTGGCTATTTTCTACATCAATAATCGTATCAATAATGGAGTTAACCAAAGCAATAAGAACGCGACATTCTATGTAACCAGTCTTCAGCCAGTATAAGTTTTGAACACATATTAATTCACATATGTTTATCACTTATATGTCAGTAGTGAGGTCTTATTCCCACGAAAACTAGGCTCTGACATGATTTTATACTTAGAGCTCAATCCTAATTTTATATTTCTCTTCATACGCTCCTCCTATTTGACTAGCGTAGTGGCAATTTAGAATTTATGTGTTCTATTTGCGTACTGGAAGGTTGTCCTGATCGTTCGTACCTAGCTGCATTGAGTCCTAAGGTAAACTGATACTTTTAATAAACTCCTAGTTAAAACATTTCTACCTGAAAACAGTTACCTAAATTACGATTGACAGTGTTGTAAACCAAGCTACTACGGAGAGGTTAAAAGGGAGAGAGAATCGACCTATTGACCTCGGCTGTGGAAGCTGATCACGTCACCAGGTGTTTGCTACTCTTCATCCCTCGCTAATTGATACGCCCCTCAAATCATTAATCAAACACTCATGTTACTCCTGATGCCTTCTTACCCTCTCGATATACTAGAGGCTCAATTTATTAAACACATAATAGATAGTTGAAAGAGAGGAAGCGACTAAAAAGGAGAGAGATGGATATATAAATTCACTTCATCCTAGCCTGTCACTTACTAGGTTCACTGCAATTTGTCAACGCTGTACAATAATGCGGATATAAATTCAAGGAAGTATGTGTGTATGGTTTATAGCGACCAGCCCATGATTATGTATGCTCAGACTTCATATGTTTTGTCTCCCAGACTAGAATATTAATTCATGATTAAACGTAGTGTCCGAAACTGTTACAAAGTGAAACCTGTTTGATTAGTTCAGAATGCTGCCACCACAACCTGTATTTGCAAGCAGCGTCAATGTTGGCCATTTATCAACTTTTTGAAGATTGGAATATAGACCAACTTAAATATATGGTGATAAATTTGAGTTGATAAATGTAAAATCAAGATAAGATAAATCAATATAGTGGGGAAAAAGTTTGAGATTTTTTTCCTTAACTGCTATAAAAAGCTATAAATAATTATAATTAATTAAACTAAAAAATAGAACGTTTATCATTTGCTTGAGCTGATTGAAGACAATATGGCACAACTAAGAAAATATTGCTTGCATTAAATGTTACAAACCAATCATGATTATTTATTTGTTATATATTTGTAGTAAACAAGATAGCTAATTTTTATGCCATGTAAATGTATTGACCATGGATAGTATACTGGCACATTATTTTATTTTAAATTAGGTTTTCTTAAAAACCATTTCCAACTACTTTAAACCAACCCACAACTTGGTTTATGGAATCTATATTCGGCATTAAGATGAATTAGCTTGGAGTGAAGTTTTGATTTCCAATTATTAGTGGGGAACATAAGACAGGGACGTATGTTGTATAGCTGTAGTTTTCAAAAAGGGGTAGGCGGCGTATCTTTTAGGTACATGTGGAAGCTTTTTTTATTTCACTCCAAGCTCATATAATTTTAACCTTATTTAAAAAAAATTGTGTTGCTTTAAACTATCCCTGAATTTTAATTAACTAAAGCTAGTAATATGTTTGATGTATTTTCATTCATTTATGATTCTTGTATTCTTATTAATGTTAACCTATCAGTTTGTAGAAGTCTTTTTACTGAACTATAAAATTTGTCTATTAATGTTTACAGATTGGCATTTAAAATATAGCAAATTATACTGGAAGAAGCCTATTAGAAAAATTAACACACTTCCTTCCTAAATCAATTATAATTTAGAAAAAAAGGAAGTCTTGGATTACTGGATCTCTAAATGTTTACAAATCAGAAGTTGCATGTAATAATAAAAGGGTTGAAAACCACTTCTTAATAGTCTGGAGGGGGTAGCTTTCCCCTGTGATCTGCAAAGTATCACGTACAAAGTTAAACTATAAAGGTAAATTGACTTAATGTTGTAATAATACCGGAAAAAGAAGTGGAAATTGTGATTCGAGTAGCAAACGTGACCACATTTTTATAATGCGTTTGTTACGTATGCTATTCACATGGTTGAATTTTTAGTCTTAGATTTATTCTATAAATATACCGTTTTTTATAGTAAATATGTACTGTACGTAATACCTATAAAGCACATATTTAGCAAATGTGTCACAATTGAACTCCATTTTTACAATAGTGTGGTCAAAGTGACTGTCTGACATTGCATCAGGGTCTAGGACAGAGGTCGGCAACCTTATTGTAGTGTTGTGCCGAAGTAATATTATAAAGTTGCTCAGCGTGCCAATCAACCTAAGTCCACCCAAATAGTTTATATTTTTATAATAGTTAGCTAGTACAACTATTAAAACAAATTTAAGTTGATCCTGTAAAATGTAAATGTAGGAACATGTTTCTAAATCAAATACATTAATTAACTATAGTTTCTTGAATATTTTAATATAAACCAGAATAAATACAAAAGTTATGTCTTTTGTAAAGTTTGTGTTCTTTTGAAATTTTGAAACAAAACAATTAAATCATTGTAACATAAAACACGTTGTTATTAAAATTATTATTTACATCAATGAGTTTAACTAAAAATAAAGATTTTATATTATATATATTCAGATTACTCAGCGTGCCATTGATAATCGTTCCACGTGCCACACTTGGCACGCGTGCCGTAGGCTTCTGCCCCCTGGTCTAAGACCTGTTTTAGTAGAGAAAGAAAGGTCAATAGGTAGTAAAAGTATCATCATAAATAGACTCTAAAATGGTAAAATATACTTTATTTGAAGTTAGGACATATCAGATAAAAATATCACATTTATTAAATATTTTACTTTAATTTTTATATTAATAATAGCGCTAGCTTTAATTAATTCAGACATTTATATTTTTTTGACATAACTTGTTTTTATATAGGAACTACTGATAAGAGGTAGAAAGTTTTAAGGTTTATAGTATTTAATTAATAACTAGTATTTTTGTATAATAATAATCAGATGAAGTTAAGCCTCTGAATAAAACTTGCTAGGAGAACGGACTAAAATACTATCATATAAAATAGTATGGTGATACCAAGGAAACGTGAGCAAAGGGTAGCTAGTATTTTTTTTAAATCCTACACATCCACCGACAATTAAAGTCAAGATAACAAACTCTGCCCAAATTTACAGACGGGTCTCTGAGATTGCAGATATGAAAACGTCCTCTGACCAGATAATACCAGGTAGACTCTCAACTTATTTAGATAAATTTAATTTATTCTGGCAACTCTTGTGAAACCTAGTAAAATGTTTTGGAATAAACTGGTAAAAATTATTTATTTGAATAATTTAATTTGGTTCAAAAATATTAATTTAATTGGCTAATCCTCTGTATTAAAACTATTATCATAAGAATCCCCCTTGCAGGTATGGGACATATTCAAACAAGATAAATCCTTATATAGTTGGTTTTTAATGAATATTATGAATTACAATTTTTACACAAGAATACTGAAGCACAACGATGAAAGGTTTTCAATGTAAGTCAGTCGGGACAACATCAAAGTTTCAAAATAAAAGTTAGACACAATAAACACCCTTGTGAAGAACTGTGGTGGTAAGAAATAAATATGAACAATAGCACACTAAAAAAAAATCACATATTATTTATCTCAAAATTATTTCAGTGAAATACAGGATTATTTTAGTACAACTATGAATTTATAATGATAAAATCATATTATACATTTATGAAAATCTTATTTTAAATATAGTCACATAATTGAAGTTTACATTTCAATGTATAAAATACAAGGTGAAAAAAAAACTATGTCTCATGTACTTTTAATCAAGCCATACTTTTTTTTATTCTATAGATACATTTATGTGTTGTATATTTAAACAATTTTTAAAGAGAATCTTTCCCTCCGTCAACCGGCTTACAATGCGGAAAATCTGCTACTAGAGGTTTCCTTGAAATCGGAGGGGACCCCAATATCAACGTTCTCCCTTCACGCCGACCACAGCCCTATCTGTCGCCTTGTGGGGACAATCACCAACAAACGACAATCTGTCTTTCAGTCGCCTCTTTCCACACCAGCTCTTCACACAATGCTAGAAAATGCGATTACACGGAGCACTTGAAAGAACGCTCGAAGGAAAAGCACTTTCGTTGATATAACACTAATATTCTGTTTTTATTATTATCTTCTTTACTTCATTTGATGGAAGCCTTCAGTTGGAGTTTTTTTTGTAGCGTCAACAAAATAAAACTACAAATAGTTAAAACGTTTGGTTTCAATTAAATTAAGAAATATTTCTGCTTTGAAAATTAACAAGGCAGCTTTAATGAATTATTTATTAAAAAAACCTTAATTTAGAAAGTTTTTAAGTTGCATAAAATGTATCCATAGCAATAATTTCAGATCAAATATGTATTTAAACATAAGAACATACACCACGTATATCCAACAGTAATAATAAGTGGTTAATGGTAATTCCTGGTCGACGTGTGTTATATAATTAAATAAATTACGGGGACTAGGAATTTCCATTAACGGTTTAGTTTACGGTTAGTTCAATTTTGTAATTAGGTATTTTAAACATTTAAATATACTGTCGTAAGTATTAAAAACACTTCTTACTAAAACAACATTTTTTACAAGATAAAGGAAACGTTTAAATTCCAACGTGCTTATGTTGAATAAAATGTCTAGAATATATTAATTTCAGTGCAATTTTTCTTTGCTATTATTTTAAGCAGACTTAATTTTCAAAACGTCTAGTTTGAATTAATAAAAATTATTTTAGCTAATTTACAACTTAGCCACTTGAGTGGCCACATGGTCTAACTAGCTTCTTTTGCTGTAGACTATACTGCTGATGACGTGGAGATCGGTGTTCGATCCCGGCCGGGTGTACTAAGACTTGTTTTATCAAAATGGTTTTCCACTCTACCTCCACGCAAATTTGGGTACACTCTCTATAAATATAACCTCCTGTTCCCTAAGGCTACTAGAATAATTAATACTTAAAAGTATAACCAAAACCAGTAAGACGTGATGCTAAAAAAAATGCTTGGGTTGAATCAAATAGATTTAAGTTTGCATAGTTTAATTTCTAACGTGTTTAGTTTGAATCAAATATATAATTTCCAACGTGTTAAGACTTAATGGAGTATCTTGTCTAAGTGGACTATAATATGAAAAATTACACCCTAGCATGAGGGTCAAACCCGGTTCTTTTAAGCTTAGAGCACCAATAATAAATAAAGGTGCTCGGGCTCAATACCGCCTGCATATCTCATTTTTCAACCTATATTTGTATCATGTTTGTTTGTAAACGGCACATAATTTGAATCAAATATTAATTTAAATATATTTTACTCTTTTTTTTTGTTTAATTTTCAACTGGTTTATATTCAAACGTTTAAAGTCCAAAAAAATTATATATATATATATATAAAACAAGATGGATTGAATTTTGATTTTCAGAAAAAAGAAATAATAAATTAACCACTAAAGATAGTTGAAAGAGTCTTGTTCGATAACAATAAAAACTACCTGGGAGGAGTAATACTTTATTTAATGAGCTTTCATGCAAATACTCTGGCGATTTATAACAGAAACCGGTCAAATAGACTACTAAGCAAACTTAATTAATTATCTTTTAAATAAGAAAAACTGCCATTTTTAGAAATGTTAAATGCAATAATTTGATCGTAAATGCACTGGAAGCTGATTATATAGTAAATTATTATTATTATTATTATTTTAGCACCGTGTCTTACTACCCGTTCGGGTTATACGCTTAAGTACTAATTACGCTAAGGGATTAGGAATTGGGAGGATTGGATTTAGAGGATGTGAACCCGCATTTGCGTGGAGGAAGAGTGGAAAACCATTTAGGAAAAACCACCCCCAGTTCACCCGACCGAGATTAGAACCTCGATCTCCCCGTCCTCAGCAGTCGAGCTCAACACGACTAGCGCGTTAGCCAACTACGCCACCGAGGCGGGTTATATAGTAAAAATGTGATAAGACTCTCAGCTAATAGAATACAAACAATTTTTTTTGCTGTCAACTTTGGTAACATTTTAATCTATTATTACTATTATTTTGTAGGTTTTGATAACATATATCAAAAGTGACAGCTGCAGATCAAGAGAATCAGTGTAATTACGATGTTCTTAATTTATTTAGTTTGTTCTTCGAGAGGCAATAGGACTGGGTAACGTTTGAAATGACCCACTTCATGTTGCTTCTTATATTATTCTTTGTTTAGGGAAACTAATAGAAACTACCAATTATTACTTACAAATGATATTAAGTTTTAGTTGATTTATCCTTTTAATAAATGAACAGCTATATAGAACTAGTAGAACACTTTTTTTTTCGGTTCACTCAGGGCTCATCCAAATTTGCTTTAATACCATTTCCAAATTAGAGGGAAAACCTTGAAGGAAAGAGACCATTTGCAACGAGTTTTTTTTTTCGGAGTCTTGTCTTTGAGCACACTTTGTAATCAAGTTTGGTGCAGGGCTTTTGGCAACATTCCAATCATTCATTCAGATGTTATAAATTCAAACCGCACCTTTGGAAAGACCAAAACACCGATAACAGGATAATGGAATGCAATCAGTGAGAGGCAGAAACTCTGGCCCGAGAAATTTTACTATTTGTCAAAAGATTGTCGCGGTTTTCGTGCAAACTAAAAGGAACCAAAATGATTGAAAGATTTGTAAACGTTCAGTTTTCAAAAATATTCCCGTGCTCCACGTTTCATACCAGCCATCGATATGTGCATCTAATTACACTATTTGAGTAAGGACGAGGAAGGTAGAATTTAGAGGAAATGCACCCAAATTGGCGTGGATGGAAAGTGGGAAACAATTTAGGAATAAACACTCTCATTGTACGTGGCTGGGATTTATTCCCGTCAATAGGCAAACCAGAGCTTGACAAGTAGACGTGCTTGACACTTAGTCCGCTTAGCCATCGATGCTGGTTTTAAAAATCTAAAAACGCAAAAAATGTATAGTTTTACTATTTTGAATCAAAAAGAGAATTGGCCTAAATTGTAGTAGATGAGAGATTCTTAATTTTTAAATTCAGACAGTGGTTGACCAATTTTTAGAAAGTGGCTTTAGTCACGTTTTTGTCTACATTTAGTCTTGGTAGTGAACATATGTGGGATTCACTAATTGGGAGTTCACTATCAGTGGGATTGCCCGTCTTCATGCTAAACGGTTAGTGGGGAAGAAATAGCATCACGTGTAAAAAATTTTTGTTAAATTTCAGGTGGGGATGAAGAATACATATTTTTTCAATACACTTTTGCAACTGTCAAATTAGAAAGTATCTGCATGTAAGGGTGGGCTGTGTAGTAATAAGCACACTGTCATAAGGTAGGTTAGTTTGTAGGGCATAGGTTGGTATTACCTGTGTGCTTATATATAGTACATTAAATACCTCAATAAAATATGAGTGCAGTTACAGAAGATAAACACATCAATTAAGTTAGTCGAATATAAAGTGCTTCCGGATAATTAATAGATAACTTATACATTACTTTTATGAGACTCCCCCTAAAAATTATAAAAGAATAGTTAGATAAAATAACAAGTATTTTGAAGATCTTTCTAATAACAACATGGAAACTAATCTAGGGACGATCTACATACATTTTATGAATGATGGTAGAAGAGATTTCAAATGAAAATTTGTAAAGTAGAAAAGCATTCTTGTTCAAAAAAATAATGATATAGCATTTTAAAAAAGATAATTTATAATCTTAGATCAATTATGTTATAGGGGTGAGCACTTAAAATTAAATTACTTTGAATGAATTTGATTTCCAAACTAATGTAGTAATTTAGTGCTTATTTTTCTCGGTTAGTTATATTTTCTTTTACAGGTGTATTTTTCTCCACCCTAATCGCCATGCATTAGTACCAGACGGATTTACTGCATTGAGGGAGACAGCACCCTCTCTACCTCCACATGACCATCAGTTGAATACGTTGTCGAAAAGCAACTAAATTGCTTCGTAAATTGCTTCGTCTATCATGGCCTTTGAACTACCTTCTACACCCTCCTCTTCCCCCTCAGAAAACCAACTTCAAGCCGAACCTATAGCCCGATTCTGAACCCTAAAATCTACCCTCAACACCCAAACTCCCTCCTACCAATACTTTCTCCCCACCTTGTTCCAACAGTTTTAAATTACAACCTGGCTTTTCACAAAACTTCATCCCCACTCCCCAACATTCCCACGAGTTCAACACTTGTGTTACAAAAGGCTGTTTTTTTTTTGTTATCATTATTTCCTTTAAAGATTTTCAGCACCTACGATGTATAGAGAGAGGTGAAATGATTGTGCACTCTCTTAGCGTGGTGGACCAAGGACAGTTGAGAATAGCAGTAGCAAAATCAAAACATTTTGTTTGATAGTGAAGGACTACCTCAATGGCTATTGAATAGTACAGGGTAGGGTGGAAACAATTAGACGATACATGCCAAGGAAAGTGATGGACAACGCCCAGAGGTTTGCCTGACCTCCAGTGGAGCTCACCTGAAGGACATTATCTTCAAAAAGTGAAAATGTGTAATATGTAATCTGCTTTTATTTACCTAGTGAGTATTTAATTTTCAGTTAAACTGTTTATTTTCAAGTTATCAAACGTCTTATTATTTCGGCTCCACCATATATAAATAAGGAGATGGGTCGAAGATATATTTCAGCCTTATGAGCCCGTCTCACCTCATGGATAGCACCAAACTCATGTAAGTAATACGGCTCAAGCTAGATGTCGAACCGTATTTTAGTTTTCTGTACTATAATTTAGAAAACTTCTAAATTGAGACCACTAAAACTGTTTAACCATATTTTGAAAAGTATAGCAAAATTATAAATAATATAATATAAAATTTAAATAAAAACTGTTAAAAGGTTCCCAAGTTCGCTGTAGTCGGGTGAATAATACTGGGAACCGCACCTAAGTGATATTTTTGGTTAGATCGTAGTCGTGTATCTAATGTCCCTGTCAATCAGCGGTGATAAAGAATCTTTTAGAGAGAACGTAATGTATCACATAGTCACTTAAGTGAATTCTTCCACTTTCTAAAATTCAAATTATAATAAATACTACCATCTTGTAGCCCCTCCACTTCCAAAGACAGTGTGAACATTTTTGTTTGTGTATGGGTGATGGAGGGGGCTAATCACCCTCCTTCGTCCAATTTATAATTTTGTTTAATATCTACTGCTTGTAAAACAAAGTGTAGAACTGTATGTCCATTTCCTAGGACCTCTAGAACCGCTTGACCGTTTGCGATGCAGTTTTTATTCATATTGTGTAGATTTGTATCTGGCTGGAAGGTTTTAGGCTATTGAAACGAATTATTATCTAAAACAATGATGTTCTTTTAAAAAAGAATTTGTATTAAAACGCATGATGAATAGTGAATCTCCTATTGACTGTAGAATTTATTATGTATCTGTATAGCTCGATCACCAAATCAAAAGAGCTATATTTACAGAATACATTTCAATTTTAAATCCAAAGATAAATACCATTTTAGTTTAGTTGATTGTTTTGAATCCAAAGACCGTATCTGTACTAATATGCTTGATCATAACTACAGAACTTCTGAATAGATTTGAATGCGGTATTTTATATATTATGTTTAATTTATCTAGAAAGTCTATAAGGTATTGCAAAATAATTTAAGTATTTAAGGGGATTAGCAGTAACTTTAAAGGCAATACACTTTTTTATATACACTGTGGACTATGGAGTGGAAAAAGCGAGGATTGACACAAGTGCCTCTACTGTTAATACTTCAGGAAAAAACAAGACTCGACAAAATAGATTCGGTGATAAGTTCAGAGATTCTGGATCCAAACAGTGACCCACAACTGCATGCAAGTGTGACTAAACATATGGTACACGGTTAATGGAATTTGAAATTGATCGTGTCCCTGCATGCAGTAAAAAGTATCCAAAGAGCTTTCATAGAGCTACGTTGGCGGGAATGATGGATATCCCAAATACTGTGGATAGCATCCCGATGTTGAAGTGCTCTAGGCGACGATATGTTTTTTAGCTTTGGAGATAGACAATCATTCGATCCTCATATTAATGTGGAGCTGTACAGCTGTGAAGTTTCTTCAAATCCATTAAGTATGTATGTAAGTAAATCAATAAGTGCAGTGATATTGGACTTTAGTATTAACTTCGTCAATAAGGGGGAACAATTTCAAAAGGTATTATTCTATGTGTTATACATTTAGCTGTTCATCTATAAAATGTAAAATGTGTATATTTCACAACAAGGATTTTAATTGACGTCACTAATAATCCATGCGAAACATCAATAATAGCCTTCTTGAAATTTTGCACAGAAGATTCCGTTGCCAAGACGCTTAATTACAATGAGGTTGTTTCATGTGATTCCTGGAAAATTAAGGATTTCAAGTGCATAAAGTAAGGTGTTTCTGTTGAAGAACCCCTCGGAGTAGTGATGAGTGCGTCCTTCAGCTGGTATATACCGTACACCTGAATAACACTGTGTGTTATTATTTGAGAATTCGGCTCCATGTCGTCAAAATTTACTCACCGTGAACGACGTAGCCCACGCATTTTATTGATTAATTTGCAAAACACTGATACTCTTATTAGAGGATGACTCACACTGGAGAAGCACTTTATAAAAAGCCGCTTTGTGTTACTCTAATTCATTACTCAAATATTTGCTCACCGTTATATTAATATTTTTCATGTGACTGAGACCCTTCCACTTTGGCTCGCCCTCAGGAAAAGCATGTCGGGTGGTATTTAACACAGAATCAGAACAAATCAATTGGTAGAAACCTTGAATTTTAATTCAGATATTTTTAGTGCATGTTAGAACAAACCTACCAAATTGTAAGGTGTATTTTGGACAAGACCGTGAAGGACTGAGTATTTTTCCACCCGACAATTCTTACGAATTTATATTCCATAGAGATCATTTGAGAGAGATGACAAACGATCGGACAATTCTATTACAAACTTTGAATATAAACAAGCCTCTATTGAACACGGAACAACTAACCTTAGACATAAAAGTATTATAGAATATTCAAAATCCCGTGGGAAAAGTGTTATTTGAATATACACCTGGAGGTAAAGGAAATAGTTATATAATGAATTATTTATTCTTAGCTAAGCTTGGGTTGTGTTGCCTTTACAGTGGCTTCATCGGGTAAAGCCGTTACTTTGCTAAAAGAGGACAGAACAGTTCATATGGCATTCGGGTAGAGCCGCTAAATTGTTAAAAGGGGAAGAACAGTGTATGCGAAATTTAAACTACCTTTGCATTTTTCTAGCGACCAAATTGCTGAATGTATCATATCGAAGCAAAGTTCCACATCAAAATTACTGAAAAATTATATATTATACTAAGGAATGAATAAACAATGTCGCATAATACATCAAGTGAAGATCTAAATATAGCCCTGAGAGATCTTAGAAGCAACAATGTGCTCTTAGGAAGCGTCACCGTATTGTTCTCATGAGAGTTCCGACAAACTCTACCGGTCATTCCCAGTAACTAGAACTGATGAGGTCAACGCCTACCTGAAAAGATCCTTCATATGCTCAGACGTTGTGAAAACTTCACTGTCAACCAACATGCAAATCCGCCCGTGCGAGGACAAAAACAATACTTATTTGTCGATATATTGCTGAAATTCGGTAATGGAATATTCTCAGAGTACAAAGGCAAGGTGTCCTTGAATAACTTCCAGATTTGCATCGGGGTCAAGAATATCCAGGGATTGGTCCATTTTATCCATCGCGATATATTTCTTCTTCAAAATAAGTCACTTTCGTGGAGCAAAAATGAATCAGCTGATAAAATTAACGACTGTATTTTAGAAACGTTCGAAGCGCCATGTCCATAGACACTACCCTGTTTGATTTTTTATTTACCCGATTTACCCATTCACGTTCTTCAATTAAATTTGATCACCCATTATTCTTATACGTAATTTGAATCCACTTAAACTGTATAGTGAGACCCGCATACAGGTAGTCAATATGAAAAACCTTAACATTTTGGTGACTTATGACAGTTTGCACTACGGTAAAATGGGTCGCGATTCCAAGAATATCCGTGAGTCGATCAGACCTGCCCTTCCAATTTAAATTAATGTAATTTTCTATCAAGTTTTGCTATGCGATGACCATCAACACAGTGCAAGGACCAACCCTGAAGGTGGCAGGCGTTAATCTCCGTTGCAAGTGTTTCTCACATGGACTATACGTGGTGTGTTCCCATGATAGTTCTAGCAGCAACCTGTAACTTTCCTTAAATTATGTTACTTTAGTTCCTTCAATACATATAAATATTCTGTGTGTCTAATCTTAAGATAGAAATAATCATATCACAATAAAATATTTGATCATGAATATAAATCTTTTATCAACACCAAAGTTTTCATCGTGGCAATCGCTAAACAACATGTTGCGTGATCTCTTCTCTGTATGGGAAATTAAAAACTCTGAGATTACAAACGCTATTGGCCTAATTAACACGTTTTTTAAAACTGGATTTAACGCGAGCGAAGCTGCGGGCATAATCTAGTAACAATAATAATGTCTGGTTTTGTACCCAGATATGGCGTTTTGTGCTATAATTTATTAACAAGAAAAAAAAATATTGTGACAAAATTTAGCTAAATAATTACGATTGTTTTATGCTACGCAATCCTGTAATTAAATGTAAACTATACAAGCTTATGTTGGTCTTCTTAAAAACGCATCCCCGCACATGCGTGAGAATTAAACCAGGAATGAAGATAAAAGTGATTCCAGACGATTGTGTTGATTATAACATAGTCCACCTGGCTTGGCCAACTTTAATGTGTACACGTTTAAAACTAGTTTAAGTTAGTATAGATTATTTTTATAATAACGTTAATATCTGCCTGACGTGTATAAGGATGTGTTTGTTTTAGTTTATTTATTATTATGCATCCGCACATGCCTACAAAAAAAAGAGCTCTTTGTCATACAAATAGATCTACATGCATATTTTTTTCCTAGTTTAATACATGCGTATCTGCAAAGACGCCTTTTTCAGGGTACCTTCAGACGTTTGATTAAACTAGATCATTCGACAAGGTTATCTAGTTCTAGTCAGATTAACTTGACCTCCACCCCCTTTCAAACACACTTTTTGTTATATCTAATATATATATATATATATAATTCTTATGTACGTGTGTATGTCACTGAACTCCTCCTAAGCGGCTGGACCGATTTTGATGAAATTTTTTGTGTGTTTGATTGGGTCCTTGGGTGGTTTAGATACACAATTGGACCCGGTAGGTGGCGCTGCAATCGGGTTCTAGGAATATATTTTTATTTCTTAGGAATTTTTTTTGGGGGAAGATTTTTTTTTTAGATTTTTTGCATATCAGAACATGTAACCTCAAATTTTTTTTCGATACAGCTGATATTTGTGGAGTTGTGGGCGAAATGCCAAAAATGAAAATATGTTTTATTTTGTATGTTTTCTTGACAAACACTGAATTTGTAATATTTGTGTTACTCACTAATTGGAGTTTATTGTGAATTTGTAATTGCGATGATCACATAGTATTTGTTTTATTATCGAAATCAATTATGCCACCCAAACGAAAAGCCAACGTTCGGGCAGGACAACGTCTATCGGGTCCGCTAGTTAAATATATTATTCTTGCCAAACTATCAGGATGCAGAACAATTATTATATATAAGCTTCAAAAAAAGGCAGCATTTTATTTTTTCGGGAGGTGGAAGGGGAAACTAGGGGGTTAATTTTAGCTTTACCCTCGATTCTCCAAGCAAAAATTATATTACCATCTCAGGAGTTGGGCTGCCATACAGTAGCATATTTACATTTTTGTTTTTTAGGATGCAGATTAACTTTTAAGAGAGAAGTTATTACAAGCTTTCTAGCTAAATATATGAGTTTTGGATCATCTTATTATACACTAAACCATTTTTACTAATAATCATGTATGAAAACTAATCATTTTGAACCAATGAAAAATTAATCTGATACAAGATCATGTTGTAATATAGAACGAGGTAAAAGTGCGGATAAATTTCCTTTAGACAAACATTTTGTTTTGTTTTTAACTTATATTGTTTTTAGCTTGTGTTTCCTTCAATTTTATTATCCTTACTTTTCTTTTTATACATATTATTCTTTCCTGCGTTATATTACTATTCTTTTTCAACGTATCTAAATCCCTAGTTGTATAACAGGCTTTCTAAAAATGAATTTCTCTACTTGTATCTTTGTGCAAGTCTGCTCTCTCTCTCTCCCAGCCCCTATTCTTCTTTGTTGCTGTCCGAATCGTAGACATAAATTAATATCGTCGTATTTTAATTATTCAACAGGAGCAGCGACGGAATGAAGGTAGCACCGAGACGCTTTGGGAGTCAATTGTTTATATCGACGCTCCAACCGAGGCCGTCACGTACTCTGCTGTGTCTTCTGACTTCTCGACGCGGAGGGAGGGCGTCACGATGCATAGAACCTACCAACCAGTCACCCACCCCCCATTTTATCTCATCGTGGGGGATGTTTTAATCTACTTGGGTGCGTGAGAGATATTAAAAAACAGACGGGCACTACTTATTTATTAAATTATGTTCCCAGGGATTTTTTTTTTCTAAGTGCACGAGTCTCATTTAGAGATCAAGGGATTCCTGAAAGAACGTGAGGCATTTGTTTAAATTAAACGACCCAGTGTATTTCTCAGATACAATTTTGTTACACATATGAGTTAAGCAATAATATCTCAATATTAATTAAAACATCATATATCCTTACTCTTATACTTAAAAATGTGTTTTTGGGTTTGGTTTAATTTTTTACTGTAATTGTTTGAGCCTAAAGTTGATACATTTTAAGTAGTATTAAGTTTAAAAACACATCACAATATCGATCAATAACATCAAGAACGTATATACAAAAAATTAAAGCCTACGAAATAAAAGAAGGAAAAGGATATGAATGCTAAGGCAAAGCCTGAGTCAGAGTGATGAAGAAGCACTGAGCGATTAATGGAATTAAGAGGGGAATGACTGAAGATGAAATTCAAAACCGTCTAATTTTTAGTGAGTTACTACTTATATCATGTCCTTCCAACGAAGGGGACATCTAAAAAAAAGGACGGGTTGGGGGAATTTATATATTGTTGGAAGAATATTAACAGGTGAGGTCAATGTTTAGTGGTTTTTTAATGTGTTAGCTATTTGTACACTCTGTAAAACATGCTTACCTAGCACCACGTCTTACTACCCGTTAGGGTTATACGCTATTTACTATTTGTACTATTTACGCTAATGGTTTAGGAATCGTTAAGGTTGAATATAAAGGAAGTGAGCTCGCATTTGCATGTAGGAAGAGTGGAATATTTTTTTTAAAGGAAAAACCACCCCCAGTTCACCCGAGTGAGATTTGAACCTAGATCTACCCGTCCTCGGCAGTCTAGCTCAACATAAAACTAGCGCTTTAGCTAACTAAGCCACCGAGGTGAGTTTCTGTAAAACAGCAGCAAAGCAGAAACATATGTAGGTCTACTAGAAGAAAAACAATTTATCAAAACATTATTATATCAATTAGTGGACTCATAGGTAAGTTTTATTTTTTAGTTTAACACAAGACTTAGTTAGCCATGGGTTTGGTTGAGATGGTTAATTTAAGGAGATGCAACCACACTAGCGAAGAGATTAATTATTTTTGTTAATGTAGTGATTAATTCCATGCAATAAATCAACCTTTTTACATCCGGTTGAGATTAGAACCAAGACCTCTCCTGTCCTCGCCAAGCTAGTATATTGTGAGCTTGACACCATCAACTAACATGTCCAACCAGAAACCCCCAAGTTCGTTTAGTGCGACCCATATGATCGAATTGAAATATCTCTAATGGCAAAAATAAACAACAAATTAGGCTCTTGGAGCTCACGTACACTGAACTATTTATTTGTTGAATGTTTTATTTCAAATTAATTCCTTGTGTGATATATGTGTGATCTCTTAAAAATGAGTAATTATTCGTTAATTTCTCTACTATATTTGGGCATTAAGAAGAGGGCTTCGTTAGCCGGATGGAGGACAGGGGGAAGCTCTTAGTACCATAAATAGTAAAAAAATACAGTAAATAGTTTTGTTCAAAGAATTTAAAACTCACGTTTAGAGCAATGCATACATAATTAAGGTAATTATTTTAGATGACGTATAAAATGAATACATTGATCATACTTCTGTGATCCAGGGGTCATAGCTCCCGGCAACAGATACAGAGGTCCCAGGCTCAAGCCCCTGTGCTTAAAAAATGTATCTGTAAAGTAGTGGGTCTGAGACGGGTTCAAACTCAGCCCCGTGAGGACAAATGAGAAGCTACTTGAATAAATAAGTAGCAGCTCTGGTTTAGGAAATTGAAATTAGCGGCCAGAGGGCTTTTGTGCTGACCACATGGCACCCAATATCCGCATATGTTGGCACTATCATCGCCAACGGCCGCTCGGTCGGTATAGCTCGCTTGCAGGCTTACACCATGGAGTTTTTAAATATTTTGTTATATGGTTTATTTATTTAATACATTGTTCATACCATTAGTATTATTCATTAAGCACGATTTTTTTTTAATTTTTAATTTAAAGTAAAAATAAATTCGTTCTGTCCCCCGAATTATTAAAAGCTAGCGATGTCTATGCATCCTAAAAGCTTCATGTATGGTACCATATCAACTCCACAAGAACGCATAAAGCCTTCTGTCAGGGAATGCTGGACATGCCTGCCTTATAGACTCTGGTATCACTGATGCGGGTAGACATTAGTAGCCAGTACTGTCCCGTATAGCACTAATGTTCTATCTAACGATACAAAGCTATGATATGTATGTAAATTACCAAGGCGCTGTTAGATTATACGAGATGTAGCGCAATATACGAGTATGCAATACGTAAATTAATTGACAGGAATAAAAAGGGTAAACACATTACGGCTTGACCATAAAAAGAAACAATACAATTCACGCTTCAAACTTATTCCACTTGACAAATAAGTGCCTCTGTAAGAAAACCTAATATAAATAGATAGATATTTTAATCACAGTTTCGTTTTATTTGATATTTCACAAAGGTGAAATCTTAAAAGGAAATGATCTAATAGTGACGAATATATATAAATATATTCTATTACTACAAATATAACGAATCTTAATTAAGAAAAATAAAGGCCTATTTTAAATTTTAAGATATAAATTGTACAGATAAAAGAAGATATATATATATATTTATTATTTTATTTGTATTCGTAATATTAGTAGTAATAGAATGTATGTGCATAACTAGTCATAAACATTTGTCCTCCATTTACCTTGAATGGTAACAGTCTTACCTTTACGGGTTACACTATGGTACAGCTTATAAAATCAGGTCATTTTGTACACGGTGGCAATGTAAGGAATGCGAATCAAGTAATGTGTGCTTGCAGTTTTTAGAGCAAAACTTTTTATAAGTCAGAGTAAATAAAATATTGCTCCAGTAGAAACATAGAGTTTAATTTTCTTCACATGGTGATTATCAACAGTTGTTTAATATCTACCATAATCAGAGTGACATTAGATAACAAACTTTTTAAATTAAGATAGAAAGATTTCATTTAAATTCCAGGACATCCTTGACAGATATTCAAGAACTGTTATTATCATCATTTGTAGAAAATTAAACTCTATATTTGTAATGAAGCAATGTCTGATTTATTTTGACCAAAAAATGTTTTGCTTGGACTTTAAAACCTGTAAAACCATTGACCATTTCTGGCGTCCCCAATATCGCCACCCTAAGAATGTTAACTTTGAGGGTAAACAATGTGTACTTCTAACATAGACTCAAAATAAGCTACGTGTATAACTTATTATGCTATTAATTACTTTCCAATCAACGTTTGATTATATGACACTATTTAATCAGCACATTCCCTTCAGATCCTGGGTTCTTGATTCAAACAACTTCATTGAAAGCGTAGACGGTATACATAAGTCATGGTAAAAACACTTAATAATTGAAACCTGTACCAATGTGAATGGTTTCACTTCCTAATGATTATTTTATGAGGCGATGCCATCTACTAATTACGTATGCTATTTCATGACATAGTAGTACCTAGATCAATACCTCAACTTGGCAGAAAGGGTCTGGCTCGTATTTACTTCATATCTTCATATGGTTGTGTCCAATTTTTCTGCAATCGAAAGTATCATACTATCTCTATTCAAAGTTGATACGCTTTTAAAGTTTTGAAGTTTCCTGAATTCTCCATACAAATTAGTTTAAAATTTTTGCATTTTACCAGTGTGCAAATCAATGTCCTACACCTTAGCTCAGTCGGTAGCATGTCTGTTTACTGAACTAAGGGCCCTGGGTTCGATTACCGATATAGTTGAAAAATTTATCATTGGTGGGTGAAATGTGGGTTTACCCTTACACAATGATAAACTAACGGCCGGGGACTGGATGCTGTGCCCGTCCTAGTCTTAAGTTAGATTATATGGCACATTAAAATATGACCGGCCTATCAAGCCGGTAGTGGTAAATATATAATTAATCTAATTATTTTCACTGTTTTTTATTAGATTAATAAAACAAGACGCAAATATTTCGGTGCTCTTTGTAAAATTGCATTGTTGGAGATAAAGCTAATGGTTCTTGTGCTCCATATTTATAAAATGACTTCAAAAATATCTGAGAGATCAAGATACGTTTATAATTTCTCTGACTTTTCTAGGTCTTTTTTCTGTTTTCCAAGGGCGAATAAATCATGTTATGATACCTTTGTATTATTAACATAATCATCATCAACATCGTATAATATTCTAATAATTATTTTCCACTATTTATTTTTGTCATTTTAAAGGTAAATTGTAGTCAGTCACATCACGACAAATGGAATTAGCCAATTTGTGTGGGCTAGTATCTCAAGATGCATTTTATTTTATTTGAGTCCAAATTCGAGTAAACTATCACTATTAGTGAAGTGGACTCATACCAGAGGGGCCTGATCTCAATCAACGAAAGAGAGAATAATATTTTTCAGATTTCCATTTTTCATTCTCTCTCCAGGTGAATGTATTTGCATTTTAGTAAAACTCACTCTCCTGCTCAGTTATTTAGTTTAAGTCACAAATAAAGTAGTAATAAAAAATAAATACAAATTATAAAACGCAGAGAAATTGCATTCATTAGGAAGTCTAAAAAGTTGGAACAAACGATTTTGGTCTTGAGCCCTGTGAAGGGAAAAATAACTTTCGACTTTTGTTTCATTACTCGTCCCAGATGATGGCTGTTGTAACTACAGCCGAAACGTATTAAATTATTATTCCCTCAACGCGTCTCAAGCCCGAAAACATTAATTCGATTTCAAACACCAGCCGTGAAAGCCTTCAAAATAAGGTCTATAAATTATCAATTAAATGGTTCTAAAAATATAATGTATAGTTAAAAGCGTTTGCTAAGTACATTATTACACTAGTGTAATTATCAGCTTGGTTGATAACTTATTACCGCACTTCTTCGAGTCTAAGAAGCACATTTTTTCCATTTAAAAGTCTCAAAAAACGATTTGCGTCTTAGAATCAATAACGTCTTAGAACCACAGCTCTTTTTCTACCAACACTCTTGATGACATAGAAGATGATATATCATAGGATATTAAAGATAAAGACGGTTCAGAAGAATCAGACTCTGAGTATTAAGTATACTCTGATATTGATTCAGATGCTTCTATAGATGGTTCAGACGAATCAGACTCTTGAGTGTGAAGTAGACTCTGATATTGATTCAGATGCAGATATAGACGGTTCAGAAGAATCAGACTCTGAGTATTAAGTATACTCTGATATTGATTCAGATGCTTCTATAGACGGTTCAGACGAATCAGACTCTTGAGTGTGAAGTAGACTCTGATATTAATTCAGATGCAGAAATAGACGGTTCAGAAGAATCAGACTCTTGAGTGTAAAGTAGACTCTGATATTGATTCAGATGCATACATCGACGGCTCAGAAGAATCAGACATAGACATATTTATTCAGAAGGAAGTGATGAATGATATACCAACTGTTAGATTAATAAGATACTATTGTTGTTAGTAAATTGAATTATGTAGTAGAAATATTTCTTTGATTTGAATTTTAAGGTATTATAGCGTTTTATTTATATTTTTTTAAATTAGAATTGATGCTTCTTTTCTTTTGGTGGTTGTGAAAAATTAAGGCACGTCTTCCAATCGATGGTGTCTTAGAATCGAAGAAATGCGGTAATTTAATGCAATACTACATACTGGTACTCCCTTATGTCAATCACCTGGCGAATACTCCACATACTGTATTTTTGTCCAAATAATTTGTCAGTACAGCTATTCACACTCTTAAATAACACAGTTTAGAGGAATACTTTAATTAATAATTTAATTAACAATCATTGTTGCACTCTATGACAGAGAAAATAAGATAATATAACCTTGTTTCGTTCTTAAATCCAAGATACCCGTGTCAGTGGCCGAATGGTCTAAGGCGTCACTCTCGTGTTGGACTGGCCTACCGAAGACGGAGATATTAGGATTCAAATTTCAATCAGGTCCACTTAGAATAGCTTTTTCTAAATATTATTAAAATTGAAAAATGACGCCTGGACACGGGAATTGAACCTGGGACCTTTGGCTTAGTACTCTTATGCTCTAACCACTGAGCTATCCAGAATTCATCCCATGCCCAGGGTCATTCTTCACTCATATTTTAGGGCAGAGCCCATGATGGACGTGCGGAAATCGTTGGTTACAAGTGTGTGATTATATTAATATCACGATCTATCAGATAACGCAACCATCTTCAACTCGGTAGTTGGCTATTTGGCTATTTGATTCTTAATATGCATTCCCGTATAATTATAATAATTGTACAAATGGCTGCAATAAGCCAACAACCGAGTCGAAGATGGCTGCGTTATATATATATATATATATATAAAAGAAAATACCTAAAATTAAAAGAGTTATCCAGCTTAGATAGACAATTTAGGCTTCATGAATAAATGAGTATTTAATCAGGCATTTTATGAAGCTATGGACACCACATTTGCCGGAATCGGATAAAGATTCAGTCAACCAAGTTTTCAACAGCAGGTCGCTCTGGAGAAAGTCCTCTCAAGTCTTTCGAAATAAGTGGGCCAGCATATAGAAAAAGTATTTGATTCTTATTACATGTAGCAAGAGCGCCTCGGGACCAGGCTTGAAATGCTCCACCACACCGCACCTGTCGAAATCTTTACATCGGTATCAACGACGCTTACCAATACTCGGCCGTAAACAAGAAGTTTTTTTATATAGGTTGAGATATTTAACAGTTTTATTGTGGTTCCTATTACACCAATCTCTTCCAATGAGAGCTTTTTGATGCAAAAACAAAAAAAAATTGATTAAAAGAGAAGCACATGTAACCAGCAGTGCTTTAATCATCTGTTCCTTCTTAATATCTAGAGAGAAATGTTGGATGAAATAGGCTAAGATGAAACTATATACGAGTTCATAAATTGTTATATAATGGATGGATGTTTGGTAGATTTAATATAAATAAAAAAATACGTTGTTTGTTTTACAGTGTTAAATAATATTTAACTTAAAAATAACCACTTACAAACACGTTTGCAAAATAATTTCGATTGTGTATGTAGAAAAAGCGGATACAAGGAGTATGGCAATCTCTTTACTCAGTAAAACACACGCCCCTTTTTTTCCTAGAAACCCCCCTTCAACTCCCCCCTACAAAATCATCAAGATTATATAATTAACTTTTGAAAATATATTTTCTCAATATCTTGGATTGTTTCTACTCGTATAACGAGAATGAGAATTTTTAAAATTTTAAGTTTGAAGAGTCAGGGGTTGAAGATCACCGGGAAAAACACGCAGGGGCAGTAGCAATTATTGTATTATTACCTCTACTACCTAGGATAATTTGATTAGGTGTATACATTTTTCATATTTTTATTATAGAATAACTGATCCTTCACATCTTAGTAAGGTCATTCAACCAGCTAATAGCTATGAGTACTCTTCTGTTTAGGAAAGAAGACTTTAGCGATGAGTTATTTGGATAAGTATGAGCCCTTCATTCACCCTGTAAGGTAGCAGCAATCCTACCTCGCACTATACCCTTTATAAGATTGGTTAATACTGTAATCTGTCAAGGTGAGACTGCTGCCTTTAATGACAAACGAAGTGTACAGTAGGATTCTGGTAGGCAGAAACTTTCTAAAAATTAAAACATATTTTACTTTGGTCAACAATGGCAATATTTTACTATATTATTCGTATTATTTTATAGGTATTGATAAAGGTGAATTTCTTCCTCTGAAATTTGGACTTGGTAAAAATGAAGTTTACAACAGTATGACGCGAAGGAACTCCCAACATCGAAGCAAACAAACAGCGCAAAGCGTTTAGGAATACCTAGAGTTTAAGGAATTGATTTATTTAATCGCGATGTGGGCCACCTTCCTCTATTTCCCCACCTCTCCCCTCTCGACCCTCATCCACACTTTTCACCTTCCACAGTAGTAATGGTCTATAGATCAATGTCCGCTCTAGTAAGGGGTAGAGAAGGGTTGGTACTATAGTGCTAGCTAGTATGGGGAATGTAATTATAGACATACAGGGGCTCTATCCGGCTGGTTGGTTCGCCGGAGGGAGCCCCCTTCCTGTTTTACTGATACTTTTCCTCGCCTACTGTTTCGTCCGAGGTTACTGAATGAGAAAGTTACCTTTGGTCGGTACAAAATGTATAGTGCTATTTTTTATCAGGGGTATTTAACGTGTACTTTCTGAACCAAAGGATTACGTAAGCAAATAATTAATAACAAAATAACTTAAACAGTCACAACACCCAGTATATTGTCCAACAATTAATTTCTGTGAAAGGAGAAACCTTAATTTCATAATTTATTTTTTTACTATACTGGTAATTCGTATAGTAGGATGCTCAGCTCAGTAGGCAGAAGCTCTATAAACTAGCTAAAAGTATCTACAATCGGTCGCAAACTGTGTAACTCTTCTTGAAGGTTGGATTGGATAAACGTCTTATATCATGCCATATTCATCATACCCCACCTCATCTATTCAATAATAGGGATAATATAACAACTTGAAATTGAGGGAGCAATGCATTAATCACCCACAAAACAACTCTAGTAGTGTAACTTAACGACGTCCCCTAATCTGGTATTTCCAAACTATTTTGCGAAGTGGGTTTTATCTTAGCTTGACACATCTAAGCAGTCTAAGCACTATCATACTTAGACACCAATAAACAAAATAGAAATAGAGGTAAGAAAATGTGAAGTTGACCCTGAGATGGCTCCTATCTATATGTTTGTAACCCTTTCCCTCTTCCTCTGACGAGTTTACACAGTAATTTTAATATTTGCGCCTTGTAAAAATTGACTTGCTAATTAATATTACCTTTTTCTTAGTTACTATTCCAGATAAACATATTCTACCAATTACTTTTTTAATCTACATCCTAGCAGGAAGAATCTTACAGGCCATTTTCGTAACCAAGCAAAATAGCCTAAGTTGTAGAGGTTTTATAATAAAATGTTAAAAAACTACTTAAAGATAAAATTGATAAATTTATGACACTGTAGGACTATTTTTCGAATTAATTAAGAATCTATGGTTTTTGTTTCAACGTTAAATCTTTAAGACTCGCTGAGTAAAACGTAAATTGACTAACATGGAAAATCCTATCTTTACCTGCCGTGACGTAACAGGTAGGCAACCTCCTTCAAGCACAACCATTTCTATCAAGAGGTTAGATTTTAGAGATTGAATGTAAATAATATTTTATCCTGTACAATTGCTTAACTAAAACATCTTAATTATAAAAATATAATTTCCATGTGTGAGTTAAACCAACACCCAATACCGGTGTGCAAGTAGATATGGGCGTCGATCTAATTTTGTTTGGTTTGTTGGTAACGAGATGGTCGGGGTTTGAATGCTTGTAGAGTCCACTCAGGTTTTAGACTTGTATTTTATTATAAGTATATTGATGATTAAGTTGTAGTTCAAGTCTTATGTTGAACTTGGTTCTCCACATGTAATTTTACATTTACTCAAAACCAAGGTTTCTTAATCTTCTGTCTGTTAAGGATGCCTAATTATATTGATATTAAGCTATCAAACAATTATATATTTTTTAAATTGTGATATAGTAATATTTGTGCTTATTTATTAAGGTGGGATGGAAGGGGACGCGAGAAAAGGTCAGCGTTTTTTTTCAGTTTTGCTTAAAAAACTATTAAATCAGAAATTAAATCAAATATTTCTCCATAGAACATGAAGAGTTAAATTTTCCATGCATAGTAATCTAAACAGTTCTATAATATTTATGAGCATATTAGCATTTAATGAGAAACTTTTTAAATTAAGATAAAAAGTCCTCAAATACTAGGACACCCTTGACAGATATTCAAGAACTTTTAAGATTACTATGTGAATAAAATTAGACTATGTTTATACTGGAGAAATGTTTGATTTAATTTGCCGAAGAGGAGTTATTGTTATGTAACATTAACTTACAGTTAGTTACAATTGGATCCCCCCCATTATAATGTTGATACGTAACTATCAATTCATACCACCCGCTCAATTGTTCCGACACAAATAGAATCCCTACAATAGTACTTTTCTCTGTTGTAGTCCCTGTAGGCTAATACGGCAAGATAATACGGCACAGTATATTTCATACAGTACAATCCTCTGTAATATTACACTTAGAATTGTTCATGAACTTACCTATGAAATCTTCTATCACTAGCCGCCACCAAAGCTGACCTACACCGTGCAGCCAATGTGAAGAATGGGCCGAGCTAACGAAAGTCTACTGTCAACACGTGATCACTCTCCGTCTGGTCAGATTGAAACTGAGGCGTGACGACATGGAGTACGATTGAAGACAATTATCCGACTGCCCTCTGATGGCTGTCAGAAGAACTTCCCCAAACAAAACAAACATCGAATGATCGCCGACTTGTTCTAATATTCTGATGGAACAACCCTACAAAGTGCCTACGTGCCCGAAGACAGCTAGCAACTACGTGCTAGAATTACCTCCCCTTTTTCCGTGCGACGAAACTCACTATATAACAGGCTGGATTTGTCTACCAAAAATGACTATCTAAAATCTACGAACGAGGACGGATCGTTGTCATGGACCTGGACAATGATCGGATAAACATTTATATATTAATTGGAACGTAACTATGTCGTTTACTTATTATAGACTCTACTCGTATTCGACTTGTAATATTTTTGTGTTAGAATCTTTATTTTGTTTTTGGCTTAATATGTAACTTCTCTCTTTATCATCTCAGTCGCTTAAATGTAACTTATGTGTGGCCACTTGGGCGCGGTAACCAGTTGGTTATTTTGTTTTGAAATCCACCATTGGTATTTCTGTTTTGAGGAAATTAAATGTAATAAGTTGAAATGTGTGGATTAGTGTGTCGTACTATTTTTCGCGACTGTAGAAGTAAAATCGTGCTTTTTTTTTTACTTTAATTTTATTCTAAATTTCATTCTTTAGCTTTGTCTAAGAGTTAGATAGTCCCGGGAGATTTTGACTTGTGTCTGGTAGTCAAACTCTCGCGTTATGTTTTGTAAGTCTCGTCTTGTAAACTTGTAACTGTTTGAAGAGCCCATCAGGCACTAATATTTAATGTTTGTTTCATTTTTGGTTAAACGTAATTAACTTCACTGTTGATGTCAAAAATCAACATAATTTTGTGTCTCTTAAAGACTACCTTTAATAAATATAAACATGGGAGGTTTATATACTGCGCTTCACGTTGTTATTTTCAGCATTATTCAGAATGATATAATGAGACCACTGTACTTTGCTTTATCTATGTTTATAATGAATAAACCGTCTTATTGTGATATTTTAATACTGCATATATTTTCCCTTATGTTAGATTCACCTTCTCCCTTTTATTTAATTTGGTCGTTAAGTAGAAGGACACGGAGTAACAGTTATTAGAACTGCAAAAACGCTGGCATAAACTTGCCCTCCCTATCATCCCACCTTAACACATTAAATAACAAGACAGATCATTGAAAATAAAGGCAAGTTAAAGTTAAATTTTATTTTTTAATGACATATTAGTGTGAAAGCTGTTCCCTCAAGTTCACAGATATTTGAAATACATACACGGACTCATTTAGAGTTTTGCATCTCAGGTTAAGAAATAAGCGATCCTTCTCAACCCAAACTCAGACCTTGCCGGGACCCTTTGATATACAGCCAATTTATCTAAGTTAAATATGGCAATGTATTCATAATCTTATTTTACTTATTATATTTTACACGATCTTTTTTAAAGACAAGGTAATATGAATATATTACTTTGTTAATTATCACATTCTAAACCAGGCTTATGAATGACTTAATGTAAGGGATAAAGAGGATAGTGGTTTAGATTAAATGCACCAGAATTAGCGTAGAAAATTTGTTGGAAAAATACATTGATAAATGATGTAGGTTATATGGAAAATCACCTTTAGGGCAATAGGCTTGGATTTGAGCCCCGACACTACGATCAACCATGGCCGAGTATAATACAAGTATATCGCTATGGAACACTCTAATGCTGTTGCGTGTAGCACATGACTTACAGACTAACTGCACATTTACCAATAAATATTAAACACTACTAACAGGAGCAAAAGTATCTTATAAACCGAATGGCTAAGAAAAAAGTAGAAGTGGATGGATTGGAGGACACATCTGTAAAAAAAATCCTTATAATACATTTCACTCTCCCGTAAGCTATATATTATGTTTGACTACAATAATGAGTAGGGATGAATAAGATAGCATCTTAAAAGAAATTTACCACCATTTGAGGGGTGAAAAAGAGTGAGAAATTATGTATGAAAAAACCCACCCTCAGTACAACTTGATTGAATTAAAAACCACAACCCCTCCGTCAACCGATGAACCAAACCAGAAGAGTATAACACCCTAGTATGTATTTGGATCGTTACGAGTCACACAAATATTAAAATTGTGTTATACACACCACCTGGAATTAAACCATAGTCACTTATACATGATCTCTTAATTTGTATTATTTGTCCTTTGTCGAAAATTGTATTACGTCCCGGAGATCCTCTGAAGAGATTTCTCTGCGGAAATTGGTTTTACTTAGTACCTTGTCCTCCAAAACAATCCCAATACCTTACCCGGCCTTTGATTCTGATCTCTACTTACAGCCCTAGTACCAATGTAGATCCTACAGGAACTAAGGTAACCTGGAGAGCAGCTCTAAACGCCGTCCCACCGAGCTCCTCAATTACTCCCTCGACCCCTTTGCGCACAGAGACATCATGGCGGCAGTGAATGCAGGATCCGTAGCTCTAGTTCCCTATATTCCTTATCGTCCGCCCCAGCCCATCTGTCGCATGGAAATAGCCCTGGGCCCGGACGACCATGTTCATTAACAGCATTGACCAGTACCCGGCTCGGTATTCAAACTGCGTGATGTGTTTGTGTGTGTGTGAAAGTGAGGAGGAGGGGTGGATCGTGTATATGGAGCATGTAGAGACTCATCATGCATCACTGTATCAAGCGACACAATATCTTGAAATGTAGATCATTATAGTTTTGGAAGGGAGAACATATACATATAATTATTATTCGAGTGAATTTTAGGTGAATAAAATATAATATATATTTTCGTAAGAAGTATGTATTATTCGAACACACAAAGGGGTAAAAAAAAACTAAATTAAATCATGCAGCTGGAATGAGATATCTAATAAATGTATGTGGAAAAACTTGTATGGATAGAGTCAGTAATGAATGGGAGTTGAAAGAGTGCGGACTGAAAGGGAATCTATTAGGTCAATGTGAAAGAATCGTCTTACGCTGGTATCAGCATTTTGAGAGGATGAGTTTGGATTGAGTGATGAAGCAAATATATGAAGGTAGAGTGTGTGGATCAAAAGGAAGGAGTAGGCCTTGTAAGACTTTGCTAAATGTGGTAGACTAATGTGTGAAAAAGAGAAACATTAACTGTTTTAAGAATAAAATAGCATGAATGACTTGTCGTATGGATGTTGTTGAAGCGAAGGGAATTTGCAAAGATGGGGAAGTGTGTAGAAAGTTTGTGAAAATGTAAAAAGTATAGAGTTTTTTTAGCTATATGCACAGTTTCTTGCCTATCCCGTAAGGGAACGGCGTGATTAGTAATGTATGTATGTATGTATGTAAGCCTATGTATGTACGTATGTATGTATGTACGTATGTATGTATGTACGTATATGTGTATTATGTATGTATGTATATATGTGTGTATGGAAGAGTAACAAAATTTAAAAAAAAAGACAAAATTGTATCAATGTAATTAATTTACTAGAAAAAAGTGTTCCCTTTATTGTTTATGACATAATAGACAAGACAAACAAAAAAGCATTTGTCAATGGCATCACACACACACACACAAATTAAATTAAATTTTACATATTTTTGCTTTATATGAAATTGTACACTACATGTTTAAAGATTCAAATTTGGATTCAAGATTTGAAAGATAATTTTAATAAATATCTATTACCATCCATTTATTTTTAAACAATAATAACATAGTTCTAATCATTTTATACTACCCTTTAAAGATTAGTCAATGTTCGAATACAGAAACAAAAGCGTAACCATTTCTTTAAATTGACTTACAACCGGCACCGTGGTATTATCCTCACTGCACCTGTCTACGAACCTTGGGGTCCCGGTTCCAATTCCCCGCTGATATCAGGGATTTTTTTTCCCAAAAGAGAAATCAACTCAAAGGTCACCAGGGCTTGGTCAGTTAGGCTTAAGTATGGTCTGATTCCACACCCTCATATTAATTATCACGCTCACCTCATCTCATCGGGAAATGGAATGAGCCTCCACGTAAAGACTGGGATGCTAGTGCTTTATCCCAGACATGTCCATATGTATATAAATATGTGTTGAAATATATTCTTTTTACTCTCCTCAATGCCAGCCACTTCTACTCCTTTATATATGTATTATATATGTATATGTGTGTGTTTTTTAAATTCCTTACATCATCCTTATATATATAAGGATGTAAGGTATATATATATAAAGGAGTAGAATTGGCTGGCTTTGAGGATACACATGTAAAAAAATTATTATTTCCTTGCATCACATTTTACTCACTCCCATAAGTTATAATATGTTTGACTATAATAATGAGTAAGGATGAGGAAGATAGCACTTTAGAGTAAATGTACCACCATTTTAGGGGTAAAAAAAGAGTGGTTATATACATATATAATTGACTCAAAGACTAAAAAACTTTACCTGGACACGGGAAACTTACCTTGTACAGTTAAAACTTGAACACTTTTACAGCACACAAACTTGACCCAGAGTTACAGTGGTTGTGTTTCTTGTAGTTATTTTGTACCATATAATCTCACATACTCGTGATAGATTTTGCCTCAAAATTATGAGTGATGCATGACCGAGCACAGGATGAGACTTTGTACATCAGTGGTAGAGCGTTGGCTCGCTAAACCAATGGTCCCTAGTTCAATACCTGCACTCGGGGTGACATTTTTAAATAAATTCATACATAGACCCATAGAAAATATTATCGAATGGTGAAAAGCAATTGCTGAAAGTATATTTTAGTATGTTTGGTTTAAATAGTATTTACATACATTTTGCAAATATCTATAAACTTTGTTCAATATCAAGTATTTTTGAACTGCTAAAAAATTACTTTTAACTCTTTCTTTTCACCACGTCTTAGCACCTGCTAGGATTATACAAATACATTAATTTCACTTGTGAGTAAGGGAAAAGGGAGGTAGAATTGTGAGTCAATATATTAGAATTTGCGTGGAAGAAGAGTAGAAAACCATTGAGAAAAAACACCTCCAATACATCCAACTGGAATTATAACCCTGATTTCTTCATGAAAGGCAATCTAGTCTAACACGAGGGTGACGCGTTAGATCATGCGACCACATATAAGGGTGCTAACTCTATTGATTAAACCTCATATGTTTATGTCGAAGCCACACTGTCCTGCTTCTGCAAGGTTCAAGTTTGTACTTAGCCATGTATGTGTTATAACTAAATTACTGATGGTATGGATGGATATGTTTGCGTTAATTAATTAGTGCAAGCAAACAATCAAACAAATATATCTCAACCCTGATATTGGTAACTTTGCAAATGTCTGGAGGTGGGGAAACATTTGCTGGTTTGCAGCCATGGAATGAGCTTACGTATGCATATAGAATCGGTTGAGATTCAAAACTACGGAAACTGCTAGTGGACATACGAACTTATACAAACTGATAGTAAAGCAGTCATAATTAAAACTGTTGTCGCTACCACCTCTCCAGTGGGCTGGATCTGTCAGGGTAGCTTGCGGGAGGGGTTAGGTCACGGCAAGGCAGTTGTGTGGGTTCGAAATAATACGTGGGGTTACGAATTATTGTTTAATATAAGTATTAAAAGATAATACAAAATGTGATGTTAAATTAAATATATAAGAAATATAAAAGATAGGACGCTTCGCGATCGTAGAAGAACTGGTTTACTCGTGAAAATTTAGACTAATGGAATGACTGGCATGGCTCGCCCCCTACATAGCTCGATCTCAGGACCCTGGGCTCGATGATTGCTTTCCAAGCACAAGTGCTACTGATGACCCAAAGATGTAGTCTGCTGTGGTCCAGCGTTGGACAGCGTCTCTGCCTATGAATTTGATAAAAATGTGTCAGCCCTGATGTCATCCAAAGTATCCTTCCACGCCAACAAGAACAGATGGATCAGGGAAAACGTATATGGCGTTAGCTACCGGACAAGTCTTGCGGAAAAATTGTACGTTTGGAAATATCAGTTTTCTCAATAACGAGTGAAATTTTCGCGTTAATATTTTCAACAACCCTTCCGAGATAATGTATCAATGTTTATTAATTGTTACATTTTCTTATTTTTTTTTATCATGAAGCCGCCAGTTTTCTATTGAAAAATGTCAATTTTATCGATATTTGATCACTGTTATCATTATAGAGGAGGTATTCAAATTATAGAGGATGTGTGTATATAAAAAGTATAGCTTAATCAATATGCTTCTATTCTTGAACAAACCGTTTGCAAAACAATAAAATATTCTTGAAGATAGCCGTTTGTTCCCACGGCTCTTCCTTTCCACGCCAAATGAAAAGGGCCAATGACCTTAAATAAGCAACCATTAACGACCTAATGTGGTTTGGGAGTTATATTGTGTGTGTAATTATTAAATATTTTTCTGGCTCAGAAATGTTAAGTTTAAGTTTTTACTTCCGGATTGTTTATTAAAATTGTTATTGTTGGGTGTAAACAATATTTTACTAAGGATTTTAATCCATATATTTAAACAAGAGTGGAAAAACCATTATATATTTTTCTCAAGGTTTTTTTACAAATCTCTTTTTGTAAATCTCAATTTTATAGATTGGCTCACTTAGAAAATATTGTTTCATGTTGAGATTTAATCTAAAAAATTAAAAATTGTTTTAATATTTGTATTTTACATTTTATTTAGTCTATTTTTATGTTATTTTTAGTATATTAATTATTTGAATTTTTTCTCAATGGGGGTTTCACTATGTTTTTATTTTATTGAAAAATGCTCTAATAACCTCATTGTGTCGACACACATAAAAATCAATAATATTAATATTATTTATAAACTATTATCAGCCATCAATAAATTAAATAGGATTGTAAAATGACAGCTAGCCATGGGGATCGAACCCCGGACTTTTATCTTAGTGATCCAAAGCATTGTCCCTCAACTATCTAGAATTCGAATCATGCTCGGGGTCATTCTTCCCTCACAGCTTAAGGCAGCGTCAGTAATGGATGCGCGCTGTGTATCGCAAACTTGTACAATTTAACATCATACGAGCGGCACAACAAGTTCGACTCAGGAGTTGCTTGCGGCTGTGATTCAATGATAGCTCAAAGTAGCCAATTAATTCCACACGTACTTTGCATCACAAAATCTATCTTAATCTACGAGTGAAAAATGATCTTGAATATGGTACGGTTCTTTTGTAGCTCAGTGAAGTAGTATTAACACTTTTAGATTGATCATCGGCTGTGTCGTGTTGCAAACAGTCTAGAACAGGTAATTACCAGATGAGCTACCTTGTAATACCATTGTTGATTCATACTCTTAGGACGACTGTTCACCGACCGTAATTCTTCCATGCTTTGAGCGCTAGCGACACGGCCGGCGCACAGTCCTCTTAAGATGGGGTGCTAGTGAGCGCAAGTTTAGTGCATTAATTTTGCAGTTTTTATAGCATAAAACATTTTTTAGTCAAATTAAATCAAGTATTTCTTCTATAGACTCATAGAGTTTAGTTTTCTGCACGTGCTAATCTCAACAGTTTTTGAATATCTGTCATGAGCATAGCGGCATTTGGTGACAAACTTTTTAAATAAAGATAAAAAGTTGTCATTAAATTTCAGGACACCTTTGACAGATATTCAAGAACTGTTGAGATTAGCATCTGCAGAAAAATAAACTATATGTTTCTATAGAAGAAATATTTGATTTATTTTGGCCAAAAAATGTTTATGCTATAAAAACTTCAAAAATACTGCCCTAAACTCACGTTCACTAGCACCCCATCTTAAGTCTGAATCCATTCTAACGGTGCTTTGGAGCACAAAGCCAAATGTCCAGGGTTTAATTCCCGTGTCCATATTTAGTTTTACAACCATATTTATGAAAGTTTAAATATGTACCTAGCGATGGTGTTATTCGAAACCAAAGTTTATTGTATTATGATATATGTGGTCGTCTTGAGTCATACAGTCCTATAAGTAAGGTGACCAATTTTTTTACAATGAAAAGGAGGACGAAAAAATTTAAGAAAAAATTACAACGTAAATAAATGAAACATTTTATTAATTTAAACAAAAATACATTAATTATGCTTACATCCCTTTTAATTATTTAATTAAACGAGTATTTTTCCATTGAATGAATATTTTTTGTCAATATATCATTTTCTAACAATATATTGGAAATTTCGGAGCAAGAAATATCCTTCATATTGAATTTTACGGTAAGTGCTGCAGCTAGAGTATCAACATTCAATCTTGATTTCTCACTTGTCCAAAAATCATTACCAATTGAAAAAACTCTTTCAACTGCTGCATTAGTTCTCTGAATACAGAGATTAACAGATTAGTTTTAAAATATCGAAAAGGAGGACAGATAGGAGGACACTTTTTGAGGAAGGAAAAAACCTACAAAAGAAGGACTGTCCTCCCTAAAGGAGGACGATTGGTCACCTTACTATAAGGTATTATGAGTCAGCTGCAGCCAGCTAGTTTAGTGGCCTGTGACGTCATGAATCATACAGTATGCTCTTATAATTGAAGAACCGGAAGGTCCTTTCTATCCCCACCCCTCATCCGACCGACCTGTCTCTCTCCCTTCTCTTCCCTCCCTTCCGAATGTTTGAAATTAAATCCTAAATACGTCCCTAGTAACATCACATTGTACTTTGAGAATGAGAGCCAAATATAGCCGATCCGGGTGAGGGGAAGAACCTTTTCCGACGTTCAAAAAGGGACTAGAGCCCCTCCAATTCATGTGTATCCAACAGAATGTGTTTCGCAGCTATTAATGTTGAAACATGGTGTCTACTTGATTGCTGGAAGCAAAAATTAGTGAACTTAGGATATTGTTGGTTATTTTTAAATCTTAATCATTCAAGCTTGACAAACTTTGTGAGTTTTTAAGTTCTCTGACTTTTTCAGATTTCTCAGAACCAAATATATGTATTTCCCAGTATTTTATATTCACAGAAATCAATAAAAATATCTCGTTACTCTCAGTGTTTTCAATTAAATTATTGACGACACATATGTCAGGGCTCTGAAATATTATTTACAGGTTTAGTATTAAAAAATCATTGCACAAAAAAAAATAGATTCCAGTGACTTATTTTACAATCCCCCAACTCCTCCCTGATTTTTCCCTGTCACATCACATTCCATGACATTTCCATATGGTCTCCGTTTTCCAAGTGCATGTTAACCGTGCTATTTTAACACCACTGAGATATTAAGTAGCCTTAAGATATAAAGAAATCAATCATGTAGTAAAATCATTTCTAAGTATAATTTAATAGAATATATATATAAAAAAGAAAATACTATTTTTAAACAATATTACGACACCACCAATTTTTCACCAATAAAAGAATGTAAGCAGCACTCAAGATTTATTTTCCAACAACCAACTTACACTGCGTCCCAACCTTCCCCCTACTCCAGCCTACAAACAATGATTCATGAGGGTATCAAATCCCGGGCAAAAGAGGGTAGTAAGTAAGGGTACCATGTGAAAAGCTAAGGGCACGAGATATTCCCACAGCCCTTTTAAACGTCGCAAAGGCGTCGGTCGCTAGCGCATAAAAGCCCTCTGTGTGCGCCGCGTAATTTGGAGTGAGGACGGTGGAGGGTATGGGTGATTTGAAGGAGGGTGCAGGAGGAGGTCTACAGTAAGGAGGAAAGAGGTCAATGGTGCATGGCCCAATCTGGACTCAGGCACAGTCGTTTGTCCACTATACCCAAATTCAACAAACTATAGGGGGAAAGTCTCGGAGGGGGTGGATAAATAGCTTAAGGGGAGTAAGAAAGGGTTAGCTTAGTGATAATATACTGTGAAATTCATTCCATTCCTCTTGATTTAAAAGTGTTGACCCAATAACGTTCAGTATCCGTGGTAATAATATTATAGAATGTCGAGGGACTTACTTTTTATGTCTTTCACTCTAAGGACATTTTGATGGCCAACGTTAGTTTAATCTCTTTTTGTTTTTGTAATAATTTCCTCTGCTATGGTCACTAACATTAAAAAAAATAAGAATAACTACATGGCTAGCTTTGAAATTAAAACTTGGACCACCCCATTTATTACTGCTTTGTCGGTCTGATAATAAGCGCGGGAAGGTATTTATTGTATGAGTATGCATGTATATATATATATATATGGGGCTATTTAAAGTATTTTGGGGAACTTTTTTTAATGCGTCTAAGTAACCGTTTGGATTATATGCATACATTAATTACCTAAGATAATTAAGTAGGAATGGAAAGGGTAGAATTTTAGAGGAATTATACTCACATTTGCGCTGAGAAGATATTAGAGTGGGGAAAAAACTCAATACACTTGACCAGGATTTGACTTCCGATCTACCAATCCCCGGCAATCCAGTCCAACTTGAGAGTTACGCGTAGACCGTACAACCACCGATGCGAGTGACATTTTGTCTCTTAAACCTATTGAATAATATGTAAGACTAAGTACACACAGATCTTTGGGCATCATAAATATGTGATTGGCGTATAGCCCGAATGGGTAGTAGGACACGGTGCTAAAATAAAATAAAAAATGTGATTATTATCTTATTGAAATGCGTAACTCAATTAAATGAGGTCAAACCTTCTAAAAAATGTAAACTCATTTCCTCCGATTTAATTGAAACTTGATAAACATATATTACACATATCAAAAAACATTAACAGTAGCACGTTTAAAAGTGTCTGTGACTGCCAAATACAAATACAGTCAAACTTGTCTGTTTCGAAGCTGAAGGGACCACTAGAAAAATTTGAGTTATCCAAAAATTCGAATTACCTAAGTTTTTATTTGGGATGGAAAAATAACATACAACCTCAATTCAGTGGAGTAAAATACAGTAGTGTATATGACGTATAATTTTGTTCTTAGATTTTTCATAGAAATATATACTCGTACAGTACAGTATACTGTAGTTAAAGTGTTTTTTTTAAATCTATACATTTTGTATTTTTTGGGGGGAGGGGGGTAGTACCCTTAATTGTAGTAAATTCTTCTAGTTTATTCAGCGCCTGGAGAATAGAGGGAGGGTCATACATTATGTTGTCCTTTAAGAAACCGTCTCAACTCTTCGATGTTCTAAATGGCCTGTACAGATGTTAGGATCGTCTTCTCTGGAAGTTCTGTTTGTTCCCCTTCTTCATCTGAAGATGCACTGTCATTTCTTTTGTCCATAATATCTGCCAAAATTTCTGCATCTGTCAGTTCACTAAAAACTGCAAGGTTTTTGTCCAAGTTCACAAAATCCTTATAAGCAGTACCTTTGTCATGTCCAACACCTTCCCAGTTGTCCACAGCGGGTACGATCTCATTTTACTCTTCACCATCGTTGTGGAAGAAACCTCCTTTTCGAAAGAAGTTTGCGATAGTGTTTTGTGTCACTTGGTCCCACACACAGTCACATATTCGGGCAGCTTGGAGAATGTCAATTTTAACCTTGCCACTCTTACTAATGTAAGCAACAGAGAGAATGTTCTGAGAGAAATCAGGCTTTTTTTTTTTTCGTCAGAGGTAATTTTACTCCGACTTAAAACAAAATAAGTTCGAATTACATGTGATTTTTAACACCTTTTTAATAGAGGGTTCAAGGGACAAAGAGAGATGTTCGAATTAAACACGAATTCAAATTATACACTTTTGAATTATCCAAAATCGACTGTATTAGCTTTCACAGTCTGATTTTAAAAATAACTTTGTTGAAAGTTATTTGAGACCTCTCCATACTTTAGATCATGGTGGCTATATGGTTACCTTATTATAAAAAAATAGTTTCTTCAACACATACGTTATTAACGACTTTTAACAAGGGGTGTGGATATTCCTCAGCATCTGCGTGGTGACGGGATAAGAAAACCACCCCTAGTGCACCCAGCCGAGTTCTGAAACTTCACCTTTATCAATAGAAATCCATATTTTTGTGAGCCAGACACCTTAGAGCAGAGGTCCCCAACCTTTTTATACCTCAAAGCACATTCAAAACTAACGGTAGTGCGGCGGGGACCAATTACTTTTTCAAGGTAAATTTACTAACTCCCACCAGGCTCAAAGGTCAGCCTCAACGCTTATACACACGGCCGGTCAACTGCCGTGTTAAGTTTCCAACAGCTATTGTGACGTTACACGTGGTTGTGGGTAATACACAAGGCTGTAGCCATGGGGAGAAAAGGGGGGGAGGGGGGGTTCCAACCATCTCCAAGTTGACAAAAAAAAATTAAAAAAATACTGCTTTATTTACAGTTTTAACAAGACCAAAATAAAGACACAAGAACTATTTAAATACTCATCACCATTTTGGTGATTGGGTACATTTTAAAAATATTTATTATTTATTCTGTGTTTATTCAGGCAACAAAGCTGGGTAGACTCATGCCAAGATATTTACAAAGGAAATAGGAAGTATTAGGATGGTATTAGTGAGTGTGAAGAGAATGATGGAAGGGGGTAGGTCTTTGAGATTAGGAAAAAGCAAAATCATTCAGCTTGAAACTACTGTGGTTCCGAGTAAAAGTGAGCTACTCTTTGTAAATGAGCCGGCAAAGAGGAATGAGAGGAGGGGATTGGAAAGAGGGGGACTTTCAATCACCTACATCTTGAGGACAGCATACCTGGAGATAAGCACAAACTTGATTTTTGTCGGAAAAGTGACACATTAAAATTATTAGTCAAGAACAATTCAGCTGTGGTCAAAAAGTGGTGGGCAGACGCAAAAAGGCTCGGTGGGCGCCATAGCGCCCGCGGGCATGGGGTTGGTGCAGGTGAAAACCTGTGTGAGGGGAAGAATAATTGCAAATAGCTCTCAGAGTCTCATCCTTAAACACAATATTTAATAAGTTTACTTTAATAATATACAAGCTATTCTTATATTCTGGCAGCCCAAATAAAATAATGATAATTTAGATAAGTGTAGCCTTTCGCTTAGTGTTACTTTTTAGACTGAAAGAGCCCTTGCACTAGAAAAAATACCTGCTGGAGCTCTCATAAAAATATTTACAGTAATATTACGTACTGTACACATTCAAAAACGACATTAAATTTTACAAGTAAGTGTATAAAATAATAAAACAAACGTAAAATACAACGTGTTATGGCTATGTCTTTGGCATATGTTTTTTATTCAGATTTGAAAAAATTGGAAATACTAATAAAATTACTGATGCTACTTTGTAGTGAAAAAACTAAAGCGTTAACTAACTTTGCGGTCCTTTACATCCTTGGTTAAATATTTAATTAAATAAATGTCTGAGACAACTAATGATGTATAAAAA
This sequence comes from Timema genevievae, assembly GCA_902155825.1. Classification (NCBI taxonomy): domain Eukaryota; kingdom Metazoa; phylum Arthropoda; class Insecta; order Phasmatodea; family Timematidae; genus Timema; species Timema genevievae. The sequence continues at coordinate 69,449 of CABFWO010000162.1, read as the reverse complement.
TAGAAATTTCTGCATGGCCCAAAGTTCAATAGATAAATAAAGAATAACTTGGATGAATTGACTCAACGTAAATAAAAACTGATTCAATTAGGTCCAATAAAAGCTTCGTTGAATAATACATTAGATATTGAAAGTATTAAGGGGTACTTTAGGGTCTTTTTTTTATTTCCTTTCCAAGCCACTCTTCTTGTTGATGGGTACTACAGGAAGATGTTGACCAGTGGTCGAAAGGTGAGATAGGACATGATTTAGTGTTTTAATATTCTTCAGTTCAGTAAGCTAAGCCACTAAGAGCAATAGCCTGTCAAAACACTTTTGGTATGTTTTAAATTTTCTTATAAAACTTTTTTTAATATTGCTACTTTATACTTACGTAAGAGGTATAGATAGAATCTTAAGACATAAACAAAAAAAAATCTCAGGGTTAAACGAATAAGTATATTAAGTGTCTCTGATTTTAAAATGTTTATTTTTTTTATTTTTCGTGTCGTGTCTTTGTGACCTGCCATACGGCTCAGTAAAATTTCTTCACATTTAACGTTTCATAAATTGTTATATTTGAAAGCTGTAATCTACAGATGGTATGAACACATTAAGATAAAATTTAAATAAACGTTACCTAAAGCGCCAAACAGAAAATGTCAATTTTCTATTTAAAATTCTAGAGTAGTTTTATCAAAGCTTGCTCCTCTATAGAAGGTAAACTCAAAATAAAAAAAAGTAGGTCAAACTTCTTATAATTTGAAGTATAGTATGCATTAATTTTTATTTTTATTTATACGTGTACTTATTTAGAAAACAAACACTTTCCCACTCTTTTAGTGCTTACTCTATGGAATTTAATAGATAAATAATGTGACAAATATGCATGTGACCATATATAGAGATTGATAATGCTCAAAATAAAACCTCAATGAAAAGTTCGGAAAGATTGACAGGAATGGAAGAGGAAGTACCAGATGAACCGCAGAAAATGAAACGTCGGATGATGATGATGATTATGATGATGATAAAACACATTTTTTTATCACAAATAATAATTTTAAAGTATTTCTATAAAATTTGGTATTCTCAAATTAATCAATTTTAATATAAACAATATTATTCCTTATGTCTAAAACACATTAACACTAACATTTGATTAAAAATATCATCTTTATTTGACTGACTAGGCCCGTTACAAAGTTTAATTGCATAGTAATTGATATGAACGCTAGTTAGATTTTAAACTATTTGAATTTTATTTTGTATATATAAAAAACTCTTTTGAGGATAAAACCTATTAATTTGAATACATAAAGATAAATAATAAAGATGTTCTAACTGAAAGTGTATTCGCACAAGTGATCACATGGAATAAAGTGACAAGCTCAAAGTTTACATATTTGTTGGTGTTACATAGGCGGTCGAAATTTGAATCCCGATTGGTAACACAGGAGGTTATTTTTCTTCTGTGATTTATCGCTTTAATTTTTCCACAACCTTCCTAAGCTAGTGGGGGTACATTTATGATAAGTTACCCTCACAATCCCTAACCTTTTGAATAATGTGTTGTTGACCTTGCTGTTGGACTTTTTTTAATTACTGAAAAAACAAAAGTTTGGTTTCCTCAAAAATGTTTTAAAATCATTTAAAATTTTATACATGTGTGAAGTTTTGAAATGTTGAAGTCAGAGACTAAACTTCCTTCGTTAGGACTTAGACACACTCAGTAAACTTCAAATCTTCAAATATTTTGAGGGAGGAAGAAAATGTGTATATGCTATGGACGAATTTGATATTTATAACTAAATATGAAGTATTCCAACATATAACGATTTTTAGAACATCTAAATATATTTTTAACACCAACTAGTGATAAAATAACTTGTATAAGTTAAGCATATAAAAATTCAGACATGCCAGCATAAACTATTATAGTATAGTATCTTGTTTTTCTCCAAACCTTCCGTTTTAGTTAGATGCACTTAATGAATCGTTAAAAAAAAAAATTAAAAGTACTGTCATGTGAAAACAACAAAAACCTTATCTTCAAATTCTGTTTCGACTTTGCTTTCATGTTTTAAACTTTGTTTCGACTTCGCATTTAAAAAGTGACTTTAACACACCCCTGCATTATAATATTAATGGTTCTAATAGTTATTTGTAGCGTTGTAGAACATTTATTCACATGTATACATATACACTTCAAATAATATAAATTGAGCAAACAAATAATTATCTACAAACAACTGGGTAGACTTACAGAGATTATAAAATGTGTTCACTCTATTTTGCGTTATTTTTATTATCCTCTTTCCCTTATCGTACGCACTAACTATATCAGAGATAAAACCCTATTAGTCTTGAAGTTTTTAAAACGTTATTCATTACATACTATACAAGCATATTCAATAATTTCCCCTACTAACTAAACAATTATTCTACATTAAGGAAAATTAGAGGACAAATCAGGTACATAATTGAAATAGAACGTTTAATTTAATGTTAATCTAGTAAACGTTTTAATTTGATTTGTACTAAACGTGAGGTGACCTGGTGGTCTAGGGGTAAGGTGTCAGATTTATATGTGTGTGGGGGC